>JAHBCN010005548.1:0-54646 GCA_019359885.1 Listronotus oregonensis | reverse complement strand
AAAATATACAAGATAACGGGAATTGCAAGAAAGATCCTTAAAGAAAAGGAAATTTTCGATTAAAACTCTTTACTCCCGGATCGCTAGCTTTTATATTTATAATTTTAACACGCCCGATTTGGGATAAGTATGAAAAATGGTAAAATTTTGTTAACTTAAAAAATTCGTTATAACCAAAATAAAACAAATTTTAAATAATTTTATGACGTCATTTTATTAATTACGCTCATAGAAAGAACTCCAAAAGGTAAAAAAAACTGAATTATACAGCTTTCAATAAAGGCAGAGGTACGAAAAAAATATTTAATTACCAATAGGCTAGCTTTTTAAAAATGCATTTAATTTTTTTTCCAAACGGGACTTTTTTTCCCCAAGTATTTACACGACACCATAATTTTTTAAATTAATATTTAGTGTTTAAAAAAAATCATTTAGATGCAGTACTTCCTATAAAGGAGGCGTACTTTATAGCATTTTAAAATTACAAACCTTTCTATCCCAAGTAAAATGCTATTTTTTTTTTTTTTTTTAATAAAGGATACATTTGTATAATATCTATTTCTTCATACATAAATAATAGATCCTTGCTTCTATGTAGCTCATATATATATATATATATATATATATATATATATATATATAAAAAATATATATATATATATATATATATATATATATATATATATATATATATATATATATATATATATATATATATATATATATATATAATATATTTTATTTTTTATTTATTTATTTTTTTTTAAAGAATTTAAAATTTAAAATTTTTAAATAATAAAAAATATATTAAATAATATAATTAAATATTAAAATATTAATAAATTGTTTTTTTTTGGGGTGAAATGGCAAAGCACTGTCACTTCAGAAAATTTTTTAAAAGTACATCGTAATCTCCTAAGAAGTTGTTTACTGAATTTTTCCATCCATATATAGTGAGTGTTATATTTACTTGATTTATGTTGACTTTGATTTAGGACTTTTCTAATTATGTATTGTTATTTAAAAAAAAAAGTTTAAATTTTTATTTGGTAGTTATCAGCTGATTGTCAAAATATCTACTTTCTTATATGTCAATCTCTATAAGGCGAATTTAAGCGACACATCGGTTTTCGTTTAAAACTGGTATCACTCAAGGACATTTAAGAGTAATCGTAGGATTGTGATCAAAACAGGTTTCTTTTTGGCGAATAAACAGATCAAGGGCCGAGCCCAAAAGTGTTCGAGTACCCGCTGCATGAATAAAACCGAAAATGCTGTAGACGGAACACGATTATGGGAAACGTCAGAGAGAGACAGCGATAGAGAGATGTCAGGAACGAGAGGTACTTTTTTAAGGGTCTTCGACATGTGAAGTCGTGTCGTGAAAGAGTCTGCTGTAAAAATCTAAATCATCCTGTAAAATTTTTGAAGATTATGTCATCTTGCAGTAAGAATCGAATTTAATATTTATCGAGACGTGAATATTTGAGATGTATATTGATTTTTAATACTAGAATCTCGTAAAGTAATTCTTTTATCACTATATGGATCACGTTTTGGTGCTCATAGAGCAATGATGTATTCTAGGGTTCACCGACGAGGTGGTTTTTTGAGAGGACTCTGAGCATTGTATCACGGCTCATCGTGGCCTTGTTTTCTAAAAAGATCTCTGATTGTGTCCAGCATTGTCACGGATCACCAAGTTGTGAGCAAGCCCAAATGTAAACTCCGTAAGAACATTGGACTTTACCACCGAAGCCTCTATGAAGACTCCGAGGTCTTGAAGATATTTCCATCTGATTGACAAAAATTAAGGCCAATTCTTTCCATTTTAGTATTTTTTTTTATTAAAAATCAATCCTAAATTTCACATATTTAAACTATTTAACTTCTCTATAAAAATGTAAGAAGCTAAATTGGTATCATATTTTTTTATTGATTTACAGGGCGCACTAGAAATTCATGAATTTCCCCGTGGCGTGATATTTCCCTTTTTTATGATATTATAATTTTCATTCTCTTTAAACCTCAAATACCAATTTTTGTTATCTTATATTATTAATTTAAACTTTAATAAGACCCATGGATGTATAATGTATTATAACATATATGTAATTAAATGTAAATAACCTGTACTTTACAAAAAAGAATAGTGATTTAAAACAAACACCGAAACCTAAAATATAGATATATTCATGTAAAGGTACCAGAATTTTATTTTAACTACTTTAAATTCTTAGTACTGGTTTCTGATTTTGCCCAGGACATTGGATAGAAAAAAATCAGTGGCGCTCAAGATAATTCTTTTTTACTATAATAATAAATATTAAACAATTAACGACTTAAAATGGCTCAAGCACGAACCTACATCTAGCTCTTGATTAAAACTAGCCGGAGTCTTTGGCATACACCAGGCAACCATAACATCAATCTAACTAATGCCATAACTTATCCCGAAAAGGGGGGGTGCGGAGCCCAATTTTTAGCAAAAAATTAAAATTATAAATATTAGAGCTAGATATCCGGGGATACACAGTTTTTTATCGGAAATTTCCTCCTCTTTAAGAATCTTTTTTTTGCAATTCCTGCTTTTGGTATAGTCTTTTAGTTATCATCAAGAAACCAAATGGCTTTTTTGTATTTTGTTATTAACAATGGCTATTTTTATTTGCAGAAAAAAATCGACATAATACATTTTTCAGAATGAGTCATCGCTCATATTTTTCGTACCCTTCTAACTACTAATAACAGCCAGTAATATAAATTTGATTTGCTTTTAGGGAAAGTACGTAATAATATCTTAAATAAAAAAATATATACTTATATTTTTACAAGAAAAACTTTTATATCTTAGTCCCTAGGTATAAAATTTATTAAGTTAAAAGCTTTTTTGTTCCTAAGCTAAAAATAAAACGTGTTTTAGGGATGTTAAGAAAATATGACGATACGTATAAAAATACATCATTAAAAACTTATTATATAGGTTCATTACCATTAAAAATTTTTGGAATTTAATAATCCAAAAATATTTAAACAAAAAAAAAAAAAAAAAATAAAAAGCACTTAGATATAAACTGGCTTTAACAGAGTATTTCTGTAAAACATACAGTATATTTACTATACAAGTAAGTTAAGTCTTTATATAGATTTACAGAGAAAAATAGAGGCTGTTTTTGGTAACTTAAATTTTACAGCAAACCAACAGTACCATTTTTCTAAACTGAGAAAAAGAACATAAAAAACCAAAATCAGTACAATAATTAGCTTTTCCCTGTTTTGTAAAAAAAACTTTGATTCCATTGAAAAATAAAAATTTTATATTTAATTGTAATTTTATTGCGATAATGTCCATGTAAAGATATAAAAAACAAAGAAAATTGTTTTTCTTTTAATCCTTTTGGTGCATTTTTTTTCAGAGAAAAGACGAAAAAACCGCTAAAATTGACCACAATTAAAAAAAATCATATCTTGGATCCTTTTTTAGTTGGCAAAGGTAATTTTCGGTAAAGTGATTATTTATAATATAATAATTAAACAGGCTAAAGGTGGATGCTGTCCGACAAGTGTTTTTTTAATCGCCGTTTAAATATTTTGCACTAATATTTTGGACAATCAGTATATTTACTGTAATTGTTCGATTTGAAATTAATTAACGGATTATTAAACTATAAATTATATTCTACCGCATGTATATATTTGATTTTAATATAAATTTGGCGAAAAGTTAAAAAAATGGCTCCAATGAATTGAATGCGCTATCTTGTTTATGGAGCAAAGTGGAGCAAGCTAGGGGAATTGTACCGCGCCAGGCGTTCATATTTCTACGGCTACTCTGCTTAATACATCGATGTACTCGTAATGAAAAGACAGACGGATCTTCAAGGTACACAGTCTACCGCAGATCTACACACACCAATAGATATTTGAATGCCAAATTGAATCATCGCACTATCTCGGTATAACTTTATTTAAAGAGAGTTTAAAAAAACATAATATTTTCTGTGTTATCCAGAATGACTCTTCCCCTACACGCGTTTCGCCAGCCCTACGGGCTTTTCAGTAGGGCTGTAGGAAGTGCACTGTAAACAACAGAGAGAAAAATATCTTTCTAAAGAACAAATATCATTTTTCATCTGTATTAAATCTTACCATTGATGCTTTAATAAAATCACATTCAGCAAAGCTGGAATTTAATTTGACCGGAGTGGGCAGTAGATATGTTCATAAAGTATGGCGGGCAAAAGGCGTCTAAGGAGAGAGAGTCATATAGTCTCAAAACGAAGTACATATATATCTATAAATAAAGTTTGAATCCGTTCACTAAATTTAGGTTGGACTATTACACTTACTAAGCGTAGTAAAAATATTACTGCAAAATATTTAAACTGCAATTTTGAAAAAAAAACATTCAACGGAAAATGGGCTTAAGCCTGTTTGGACAACATTTTGTAAACAATTATTTTCTGGAAGTTCAACCTTTTTTTCGAAAAGTGCAGCGATAATATTTTACAAGAAACCAATTTCGTTTTTTCCAGTTCTTTAAAAAATTCTATTGACCGTATCGTGATTAAATTACAGTTAACTTAAAAAAAACTTTTTAAAAAAATTGCTATTTTTTATATGTTTTTGCATGTATAAAAAAACAAATCCAACTTTTGTTTTTCCTCTTGGAATCCAATCTAAGCACCTACGAATAGAACAAAAAGTAGTGCCACTTTTATACAGTACTTTACAGTCCAACTAAAAAAGCCTCAAACTGTCCCCTGTTTATAAACTTTCTCTTACATTACTTTAAATACCCAGGATATGTTAGTACTTAGGCCATAGGCCTTTATAGACTCTCCTATGATTAAAAAATAGAAAATTAAAAAAAAAAATAATTTTTTTAATACCTTTTAACAGTAATTATACAAGTATTTTTTATGTTTTAAAATATTTTTAGGGTAGTTTTTTTAGAGATATTTTTTAACTTCCTAGATTGTTTTTATTTTATTTTTAGAGCTTTTTTAACCATCCTATTTACCATTTTTATCCCATCAAATAAAAGGAAAATAAAAAATATAATTTATAACCATATGCACCATATCTTTCCCAAATTCGACAATCTCGAAGGACTCGTAACATATCGAAACCTGGTTACGAATAGGCGTTGAGGGTCATACCGTTAAAAATTATGACGAACAAAAAAGATGTAAATCGTCCGAACCTTTGTAACATCATTATTTAGTTTTCAGAAAGGGGCAAATATTGATTTTGGATTATTTGTAAAAATGTTTTGAATACATATTATTAGTTGATAGAAGTAAGCTAACTAACTAAAACTACTTAGGCTGTTAAATATTCTTGATGGAGGACGTTACATAATGTCACGAAAATAAGTTCAATGTTAAGAATTTAGTTTGATGCAAAATCTTTTAAATGCACATAATTTTTATTACTCTTTTGTTAAACATAACACTTTTGTTTTTATTAATTTATCACCACAATGGTTATTTACGATGACCTTATTATATGTTGTAAATTTCTATGGAAATGAAAATACTGGATATCTTGAAATTATTTTTAAAAAATAAGAATGCGTTTTAAACTATTTAAACAAAAACATATTTCTTATTCTTTTGTGCAGTACAAATTTTACACTAGAATAATAAATTCCGAAAAAGTACGTATATTATTACGATTACGAATAATAAAATCTCGATCTCGGAAAATCACCGATTAGTGCTTGTTGGCTATTGCTTGCCTTAGAAAAAGTTTAATTACACCCCCATGAAAACGACGTTGATGCTAAATACAATATTCAAGATCTGGATGATATTGCTAAAGATATGCCTATTGATCAAGTTGCATAACTTGTGTCTCGTGGTCGTGTGAAATTACTTTTTTAGAAATTTCACTCTTTTCTTTGTTGTATTTTTAATACTTAAATTCTTATTTCAATTAATGTATTTTCTTTTGGATGAAAATTTCACTCATGCATAAATAACCCTATTTGAAAGGTCAAAAATCTAAATTTGCTATCGGATAAAAGGGAACAGATTACTGGCTAAAAAAATCGGTAAGTTTACGGTTCTATCAATCGTGTCCATCGTTACCCCAGTAGCGACTGTATTTTATATTGTTAAATAATTATTATTTTGCTTTTAATTGTGTTTTATTCGCGCAATTGTCTTACCAAATACCAGTTATATTTAAAGATTTAAAGTCAGATATCTTTTGCTTGGTTTTGAATACTTCAGAAATTTAACTGGTCTATCCGGCCAAATCTGACCATTACCTATGATAAACTTTCGTTAAATGTTTAGTTTTTTGAGTTTTGAAGTTTTATTTCTTTACTTTTAATAGTTTCAATATTTCCATACATTTCGAAAGTTTCCTAATACATTTCCAGAAATATTTCCAAATATGCATTTCTGGAAATTTTCTGTCACTGCGTGGTACATTATTATTATTAACTATGCTTTGTTATTAAAATACCGTTATAAAACAACTAACTATTTTTGAATAAAAATACTCTTTGTTTTTAAATATAATAGCATGTTATAAAACTTAAAAAAATCATATATCTCTCTAATTTTAATGACCCATTTTGCCTGAGAAAAATTTTGTAGACAAATATTTTAAAAAAATCGTTTTTTTTTTGTTTTCGTCTTAATTCGTTTTTCGCATTTATTTTGCAACCTTTTTTTAACCTTTAATGCAAAATTTCAATTTCTATAAAAAAGCTCTATTTATATTTTTGCTGAAAGGCATAAATTTCGAGATTTTAAAATAATGACAAATTAACCCCGTTCTGAAAAACAAAAGCCTTTTATTAGCACGTTATAATTTTCTTATATTTAGGCACCAACAAAGCCTAAATAGTTATAAAATTCCTCTTGCAAATTTTTTTCTTATTGAAAATCATAAGGATTAAGGACTATTAAGGACGTATGTCTTAAAAGTTTTGGCACAAAATTAACTTAAGTTAAACAGGCGTTAATGATAAAATATTTAGATGGCTTTGAAAACAAAAATCTCCAAGGCTTGTCTTAATTTTGACAGTTCAATTTAAAAATTTTTTTGCTTTAAAATAACTTATTTAGAACTTCGGAAAAGTATTTTCAATTGAGTTGGACGGATGCCTAAACCTGAAGTAGTTTATAAGTTCGAACAAAAAAATATTTCACCCCGTTCACTTTATCGTACAATGGCGCACAAAGTGTGAGTAAGGTATACCATGCCTTAATTTACCAAAAAGTAAAAGACCATTACCCATAAAAGGTAAGATAGATTGGTAAGGAGGGCTAAAATAAGAGTGGGAGTGTCTAGGAGGATATTAGAACGTGCATGTCGTACTTTTAGGGACACAATTTCATGAGAATTGGCCAGAAATGGTGTAAAATATCGAAAACGAAGAGAGATGGCACGAATACCACAATGTTGTCGAGTATTAAGACAGATCCATTTTCCAAATGACAAAAATTTTATTTTGGATAATAAAAAGTACTTTACTTTAGGCGATTCAGAGATTAAAGAAAATGATGGTTTTTACACCGACAACATAGAAGATTGCCCAAATAATGTAAGATGGAAGGGTAAGGGGTGAACTACTAGATAGTCAGCGCTCCATTTAAAACTGTCTGACCAAATTGGCTGACTTTATACACGAAAATTATGCTGAAGACGACATAATGTTTTGGCCAGACTTAGCATCATGCCATTACCCACAAGAAACTTAAATTTGCTAAACGCTCATACATACCATTTGTACCAAGCAACGACAACCCTCCTAACCTACCTCTGGCTCGCCCTATCAAAGATTTTTGGGAACTTTTGGCTAGAAAGGTTTACGATGCAGGATGGGAAGTTGAAAATGAGACGCATGTCGAAGCCGTCCAAAACCTAATGAGGGATGTCCGCAGGAAATTGCGCATCTTTAAGGAGTACGGGCCCCTTCACCTAATTTTATTTGTTAATTTTGTTATTTGTAATACAGTTTATTAGAGAATATAATAAAAAATTAAATTAAATTATTTTTGTGTATAAAAATAAAAGAAAGTAATTTGTGCCAAAACTATTAAGAACACGTTACATGGCGAAAAGGAGCGCTTAGTTTTTTTACTGAAATTTCAGGTAATATTTAGAATTTCTCATACATCTAACGACTTTTGTCAAATCTCATCATTGAATTGTACGCCCTTTTAGACGAAATAAACCAAGTATAAATATTAATTTAGTTTGATAGTTTACCACTAACTTTCAAACTAATATGCATACTGAACAGGGCAGGAACTGCAGATAGACTAATGCTAATATAACGTCGCTGTCGTAATCGCGTTAAATTCTCGGTTTAGTTTAATCTATAATTTGCATCTGAATGGAAAATAGCTTTAATCAGATGGACCTCGGAAATATTTGTCATATCAAGAATCAAATCAAATTAAAGAAAGATTTATTGGACAAAGAATAAAAAACTCTCATTCACAAAGGAAGCTACTAATCTATATATAAAATAAAAATTACATGTTTTAGAATGTACATAAATATTGAAAAATAATATAATTAATTATATAATTATTTTTACCTATATATATATATATATATATATATATATATATATATATATATATATATATATATATATATATATATATATATATATATATTTATATAAAATAAGAATTTTTGTGGCCTTTAAGGATAGCCTTAAAAGCAACCCTCGCAAGGTTAAATGGCTCTTTGTTTTGCAAAACTTATCAGTAATAAATTTGGGATAAGTATGGGCAGATTTTTTTCCCGACAGCAAACATAATTATGTTTTTGGGATATTAAACTGGACAAGATTTTTGATGCCCTTATCCAATATTAATATTGAAGATCCTGAAAAATATCTGCGGTACTTTGCTGTCAGTAAAAAAAAAATACCAGAAAGAATATCTTTGATGTAAGAAAAAATGAAGTAACATAAATAAAAGCTGAAAATGTGACCATCTACAATACCAGATATACGTCGAAATTGAAGAGCCACGAACAAAATTTGGGTAGAAGACAGTAGAAAGATGGATTACTTAGGAGCTCAAGATGATAGAATTACTCACACGCGTTAGAAATATCTAAAACAATGATTTAAGGTTCGCCAAGTAGCATAGTTTACAAAGCAAAATAACAGCTGCTTTGATACCCAAAACATAACGGAATGATGCTTCAGGGGTAAATTAGAAAAAAAATTCATCTCACAATCGCCTAAGTATACTAAAAATCGATTACAACTTAAAAAAAAACGAACTCACTAACTTCCTGCTACACGCAGCCCTGTAAGGTATCACTTAAAAGAAATAGGAAAATTCGACAATGAAGGCTATAGATTTTGTGACAGATCGAAAGCAACACAAACTATGCGAATGCATGGATGTAACACGCTTAAGGCTAAAATATCTAGAAGAAGCATTTTTGACTCTTAAAGATATTAAAAAATTTGCCCCTCTTCCGAAACATTTTCAACTTTGTGAAAAATTTGGGCATTGAGAGAATAAACTAATGTAGGTTATCCACAAAAGATTGCCTAAAACATTATTATCAAGGTCATAATTAAAAAAAAAATAAAAAAAGAATTTTTAAAAATTTTTGAAATTTAAAATTAAAGAAGTTTTTAAAATGTTTATTTATAAAATTTAAAAAAAAATTGAAATTAGACAGAAGGTACAAAAAAATTGTTATTTTTTTTAATAGTAATCAGGCCAAGTTTTATTCATTAAATAAAACGTCTGTATATATGAAAAAAGATTATTAAATAAAACAGACAGACCAGTAAAAACTTACTAAGTCAAAAATATGGAAAGAAAGCCCTTCAATCAAAGCCGATCATATCTGGTATACAGATGGCTGCAAGACCAACAAGGGAGTAGGAGCTGGCATCTATGGAGACAAGCCCAGAGAAAAGATTAAGTCTTGGTCAGCACGCCACGGTTTTCCAAGCGGAAATTGCAGCAATAATGCATTGTGCCGTGCTGATTAAAGAAAAAGGGAGTAAAGGAAAACACATCGTCATTTGCTCAGACAGCCAAGCGGCCCTGAAGGCCATCAGTTCCCCTAAACTTAATTTTAAATTAGTGGGGACTGTATACAGGCCCTGGAAAAAGTCGGCTTGGCAAACAAACTTACGGTAGCGTGGGTACCAGGCCACGAGGGCCACCCAGGTAACGAAGAGGCCGACGAACTAGCCAGTAGAGGATCAGCCATGGAAATGATAGGCCCGGAGCCATTCTGTGGAATCTCGGCAGGCCTCTTTAAGGCATCTATTAAGAGTTGGGTAGACAGAGAGTTTCAAAGCTGGTGGGTAGAAACACCAGGACAAAGACAGGCAAAGCAGTTCATTAAGACAGTCGTAAAGTCGTAAGGATAACGGTAGGTCAACTAATAGGACATTGCAAACTCAACAAGCACCTGGAAAAAATAGGCCTGGTAGAGGATAGCCTGTGTAGGTTCTGCCAGGAAGGTGAAGAAACAGCCGTACATGTGTGGTTCCACTGTGAAGCACCATGTAGGCTTAGGTTTACTAGGCTTGGTGAGGAAAAGCCAAAACCGGCGAGATATATGGAGTGGCCAGTGTCAAGACTCTGGAGTCTAGTTAAGAAGACAGGCAAGGACAAGGTACTCTAAAGAATGATAGGAGAAACCACGATAAATCTGGTAAGGTTGCAGTGGTGGAGGCCATTTTTGCCATCTCCGTTTAAATAATCTAATCTAATCTAAGTCAAAAATAATTGGAACAAAATAGTGAACAGAAGCAAGAATTTTAGATAACAACTTGACCCTTTTTTACGTAGGTGTTTTTGGTTAGATAAATATATTATTTAAATAAGTAAATAAAAGCTTTTATTTGTTATTTTTAAAATCCCAGCATGGCGCTTTCGATATTCCAGCCATTATCGGTGCTATTCGTCAAGCATAAAGCTGAGCGAAGAAGCATACATCATTTAAATTCAAATTTTACTAGAAAATGTCACATGGTGCACATTAAACACTCCTTCTTCTTCTTCTTTTCCCTGGGAGCCGTCTTGATTCACTACCGGAGGCAGCGCTTTTTGTGCCTAATCTCCCATTATCCTTTATACCAATCCTCCCATTAGTCTTGTTTCTTCCACAAGTCTGTATAACCCCGAGACTGGTTGGCTGATATATTTCTGTGGGCTAATTATCGGTTGCCCAAATAATGCCTGTCTTTTGTGATTCAATGCTTCACATTCGCACAGGATATGGTAGGCTGTTTCTTCTCCCTCGTCGCACATTCTGCAACTTGGGTCCCCAATGTATGAGCCTATCTTGTGTAGGTGTCCTCTTAGGCTATCGTGCCCCAAGAGTGTTACCCTGTTGCGTTCTCCCAAGACTTTCAGTTTTTTTTGGCATTCCCATGTCAGCTTGGACGTTAACAGTAAACACTTAAAAAATAATCACATTTATAATAAAAAAAGGGTGAAATTAAAAATTCTAAAATAACTTAACAATTTTGAAAAAACCAAGCCCTTTATGGCACCATTTTATTAAATGATGAACATGCGTTTGAAAGTAAAACCCATGTTCCTCACTTAAGGAAATGTTGCCTTAGAGGGTTTGGTTTTTATAAATTGTTTATTTCACCCTTTTTAAATTAAAAATATTTTACGTTTTTTAATTTTTTTACCTTTTTAAAGTGGTTAATGTGCATTACGTGATATTTTTAATATTTTTTTTATCTTAACCTATGTAAGCTCCTTCGCAAGATTATCTGTTCTGACGAATAGCACCGATCATGTTGTAATACCAACAGTGCTTTGCTAGACTTTTAGGAATAAAAACTTTGTATTAAATATAAAGTTTTTTACTTATAATATGTTTACATGCAGACAGCTGTAACTACTTTTCATTCTTTATTTAAGTAGTGATTTTTTTTACTTAACTTTATTAACAATATAAGCCTTTCATTGTAAAAAAAATAATTATAAAATTCCGCTTCACTGTTTTATTTAACAAAAAGCCACCATCCTCGTTATTTGTAATTAATACACGGGACTAAGCTTCATAAAAGAAAAAAGAAACAAAACAAAATGTCTAAACAATTAAAATTTAATTATTACTGCGTGAAAGAACAGGGTGACAAAAGTAATTTTCCAAGTGCCTGGATAATGAAACTAATGAAGTATTGATTTATCTTCTTTAGAGTTTGTTCTGAAAACAACTTAATTGCACTTTTTAAGTTTTTACCAACATAATAAAGATCTGAAAGTAGATAGGAGAATTACTTAAAAGTTTCCTGGAGTTGGCATTTCCAGCGACTGAACAGTGCATTGATTGAATGGTGAGATTGGACAAAAATCCCAAACTTTGCTATCTTATAGAAAATGTCAAGCTGAACAAAAAAGTTTTTATAGACATGGATCCGGAAATACGTTCATGAAAGGTTATGGTATAATTTTACTGGTCAACTGTTCTCAGAACCTGCAATTTTTAATATGCTCTAAGCCAGGGGTCTCCAAACTACGGCCCGAGGGCCACATCCGGCCCGCGGACAGATTTTGTCCGGCCCGCGAGAGCTAGCATACTTGAAAACTCCTTTTAGAGAACAAATAATTTTTATAGCAAATTAAATTTAGTTTACTGAAGTATTCTAATTTTATGTTGAATAATTATTAATATGACATCTACATTGATATGGTCATGGACTAACTCCACTAACTCATAACATTCTTGTAGGCTTATTGTTATTGTTTTTGTGATAAGTTGAATAAAGAAACACATAATTGTAAGGAGTAAAGACATGTATAATATGCAGAAAATTTAACTTCAGCATATAATAACTAACAAATTATTGAAATGAATCCAACTAACATTTTATACATTTTAAATAATCACATAATTTATAACAAACATAATGACATATGAAATACTAATGAGATTTATGTAATTGAGATTTTCCACTGACAATAGTTTGTAGTTTTGGACTAATTTTGCTTGTACCAATTATTAAAAGAGATTTATAGATGCTCATCAGTTAATTTCGATCTGTAAACATTTTTTTTTGTACTTCATTTTGGAGAAGGTTTTCTCACACAAATAAGTAGTACCAAAAACAGAAAACAGACCACGAGCAAATTTATGCAAATTATCAAATTGTGTCAGTGGAAGACTCTTATAAAATTCCAACAAAGATGAGTTTTGATATTTGTTCTTAATTATATCACTGCATTGTAGATCAATCATTTCCATTTGAAGTTCCGGGGCTAGGGTTTCAATGTCAGTATCAAAAGGATTCTGAAAAATCTTAATTTGATTCGCAATGGCATCAAAGTCCGAGAAACGAGTATCAAAATTTATCTTCAAAGCATTCAAAGTTTCGATTGCAAAATCGATAGGAAACTCAGTCTCAGTAGTGTGGCTGAATATTTCACATGTTTTAAAATGTGAAAAACATTTACAGTTGATATGACTGGTTTCAGAACGTCAGATATATCCAAACATTTTCCGCACAAAGACTGTTGATGAATGATACAATGTAAGACTAATGGTTTTGAACCACCGTCATTTTCTACAGCCTTTGACACAAGAGCGACCACTCCTTTATCTTTCCCACTCATGTTTTTGCCTCCATCAGTTGTAATACATTTCAAGTTTTTCCATCGAAGTTGTGCCATGAATACTATACATATCAAGAAGTTCTTCGTGCACTTCATAGCTTTTATCTACTCCTCGAATATAAATCAACACCTGAGCAGTATCTGACACATCCTTTGACTCATCCAAGGCCAAAGAAAAGCACTCAAAATGTCCATTTTTGTCGAACAGTTGAGAGGATATATTTTCAGCGATGTTTTCTACCCTTTGAGCCACAGTGTTTGCTGACATACTGACAGTTTTTAATAAATTTACCTTTTCAGGGCACATTTCTTCGGCTACTGCAATTATGCATTCTTTGATCATTTCTCCATCGGTGAATGGTTTTCCACGTTTTGCAATATCAAGAGCCACACGAAAGCTGGCACGAGTTGCAGCCTCTTGTTCAGTTTTGAGTTTTGTAAATGAAGATTGCTGCGATTTCAATCCGCGCTGCATAGCTTCGAATTTTTCTGTCCGCAAACTTCCTGTATATTTTGAGTAATTTTGAAAATGTTTTGTTTCATAATGACGTTTAATGTTATATTCTTTGAGAACCGGTATGCTTTCACTGCAAATCAAACATAGCGCCTTGTTACTGGACTCAATTCCGAAATACTGAATGTTCCACTGATCTTTGAATTTTCTGCATTCACTTTCAATTTTTCGCTTCTTTTCCATATTACTAATTCACACACAAAAGCAACAATTCAAATCAAAATACTGTTATAAAGATGTCTTAAACTTAAACACGCACAAACACGTTTTAAGGAGGTATGCAATATTTTATTTAACAACAGTGTCATAGGAACTGACTTGTGGTTGCGCCACTAGCCTTCTTATATATTCCAATTACTGCCATCTAGAACTTTCTCGAACCAACGAGATTATTCTGTACGTGCTGTTAGCGCCATCTCTTAGCGATAGAAGGTACTACCTATTTCCGCTTGTGTCCACCAGATGTCGTGTCACGTTTCTCCTCATGGCTTGTACTCTACGACTAATCTAGAAATTACAGATAATGACAGGAAAATTAATAATATGCAGTGTTGCCGTTTTGCGGACTTTAGTCCGATTTGCAGCCTTTTTTAAACGTTGTGTACTTTTTCGGACTTTTTTTCATCAGTGGACTATTTCACTTCTTACAACCGGCAACAATGATAATATGGTTTTGGCCCTCGTAACTTACTGGAGTAATCAGTATTGCCCTAAGACTGGAAAGTTTGGAGACCCCTGCTCTAAGCTATTAGATGCAGATTTTTTTCAAATTTAGGCAAACGCTTATTTCATCAGCGATAATTTGTTTTGGGATTAGGATGTTTTTAGTCAAAGTTAATAAATGGAGAGTAAAAAGCAATTTTTATGCAAACCGTTTATCACAGACCCTAACAATTTAAATATTTTTATTGGTCAAATATAATTCGACAAGTAAAGTTAGTGCCTAATTAGAAAAAAAAATCCGTGCGGCCTCAGTATCTAATAATTTAACTAATATATACTTTTGCTTGATATTGGGGTAACTTTAGGAAAAAAAAATTAATCCACCATCACTCCTATTTTTGAAAGTAACAAATGTATCTGTCACAGCAGATTGATATGTTTTTTATGGCATTAAGTCATAGATTTTCACTTATAATTTTCCTAGGGTATAGATTATTTCCGAAAATTTCATACCCAGTACCTTCGACCAATTAAAAGTTTGCATTTTGTTTCGTTACCATAGCAAATAAAAAAAATTCCGAAAATTTTCATCCTCCTCGGGGTAAGAAGCATGAAATTAAACTGGAAATTTTTTGACGTTTATAATTAAAATAACATTTTTCAGGTTATATCGAATTTATTCAATAATAATATCTTAAGTTAATAAGTGAAAATCCTTTAACAATTTACCAAATATTTTTTATTATGTAGTTGATTATTACACTTTACTTGTTATATATAATTAACAATCATTTTTAAGCAAAGCGTCTAAATGTTCCTGAAATTCCTTAGCTAATTCTTCTTTCTTTAATGGGGAATAAATAAGGACACATTCACTAAACTTTATAAATTGTCTATGTTTCAGAAAAAATATATAGTACTTTGAAACAATCTTATTCTGTTGTGATCCACGAAGGCATCCATATTTCTTAGACATTAGAAGTAAATGATGTTTAATAATCCCGAACAAATTTGGTAAATAAATGTCTGGCCCGCATTCTTGTAATAAATACATTAAAACTTTTAAGTTCCGATGATACATTTTAATTTCACTGACTTCTTTACAAAACTTACATAAAACGTATTTCTCAAACCGATTTATTCTAAAATTATTGTAAAACACAACGATTTTAGATAATTAATTTATGGTTAAATAACGTTAGTGTACTTGACATGAATTCGATGACATTTTTGACTACAACAAACTGACAGATAAGTACCGGAACACAAAGCCGTTTAACGCGCGTCGTGTTGTCGCTCGTTAAACTATATTTTTTTTGTAAGAAAATATATTTCTACCAACTTTAGTAAAATAAATTTATAGAAATTTGAAAGAGTGAACTACCATCGACTTATCTTTTATTATTTTGTGTAACTAAAGTCCGTTGTTTATATTTTATTTAACCTAATGCATGCATGTGAATTTCGTTGATACTACATACTGCTCTCGATACTGTTTCGAGAATTTGTAGAAAACTGAAAGACTGAATTACTATCGACTTATTTTTTATTATTTCGTTTAACTAAAGTAAGATAATTATATTTTTATTTAACATAATAATATGCAAGTAAATTTAAATAATACTAGATACTGCGTCAAATAACTTGCAAGAAAATATATTTCTACCAACTTTAGTAAAAGGAATTTATAGAAATTTGAAAGAGTGAACTACCATCGACTTATCTTTTATTATTTTGTGTAACTAAACTTTGTTACTTAAATTTTATTTAACCTAATGCATCCATGTAAATTTCGTTGATACTACATACCTACTGCTTCAACTTTTTTGTAACAAAATGTATTTCTACCAAGTTTAGTAAAACGAATTTGTAGAAAACCGAAAGACTGAGTTACTATCGACTTATGTTTTATTATTTTGTGTAACTAAAGTGAGATAATTGTAAAAAAAATAATTTTAAAACACTATACTCAAATATACTTTTCGCTCTTTTGACAGTACGCATATAAAATGACAATTATATTGTCTTTTTGAATTGACATACAAAGTTTAGGTACCTACTATTTACATTTCAAAACTGTCACAAAACATCCTTATTTTTTTAACACTTTGGTGTGAAATTTTCTTACCGAATACCATTCGTGTCTAAATTATTATCCGGAAATTTTTTCTCACTCACGAATATTTTAAGAAAATTTTCAAAATATTCGTGACTTCAAAAAAATTACCGAAAATTATTTAGACACTTGTGGTATTATAAGTGAAAATTTTTTTGTGGTGCAAATTTTTTGAAAATTTTCACTTATAATATCCCTAGTGCATAAATTAAATTCCGGTAAGTAATTGAAGCTCGTGGGATATTCGGTAAGAAAATTTTGAACCCAGTATAAATTTCGAAAATGTTGGATATTTTTATTACAAATGACAAAAAGGCAAACTAACATAGTGAGGCCATGAATGACAAACAATTGAGTGTCAATACGGCAATACGGCACTACTGTCAATACGGCACTACTGTCAGTGGTTATTACTTGTCATCGTGTTCGTGCAATCAAGTGCAAATTCTGATTTATTCATAAATAAAAAGTGTTTTTTAAAATGTCCCGTTTGGAAAGGAAAGTCAAGACATTATTAGGAAGAAGTTCAAGACTTAATTCCCGATAATACGAAAAAATCGAAACTGAGTATTTGGAAACAGTTTGGAATTTTGCAAAGACAAGTCCTATAATATTGATGATGAAAATATTTCTACTGAACAGCTAGCCCATGTCTTAGAAGATTACGATTATAAAGAAAGTGTTGTAAAAGTTATGTTTAATTCCACGGCTAAGCAATTGCAAAAATGTTTTTAATAAATATAATGAAAGTTTGACCCGTTTTCTGATGTTGAGTTTTTAGCAGCCAGAGCGCCGGGATGCCAAATGACGACAACTTCAAAGGATCCCTTAAAAGGAAATTAAGTGCTTCGGCATTGAGCAGTGAAGAATATGAAAATTCTTCAAATATGGGATGAGGATTGTCCTGATGGTCTTCAACAAATTTTTTTTTGTTGCATCGCACGAATTACCTGGAGATGGGGAAGGATTTCACTTGTGTTACATATTTTTAGAAGAAAATGACAATATGGGCAATTACAAGGACGAATAGAATACAATCCAGTTTTCTCAAAGACGACCAAGGGGTTCAGAAAATTGGCTGATAGTAAGTGGCTCATTACAAATACTGCTAACCCAAACATTTGCCCCGTTCGGTTATTCAAAAATTAATCGAAAAAGAGGTAAATTCATAAAAATTAACAGATTGTTTTTAACTTCCAATGAAAACTTTAATAAGCCAAATTCAAAAGTTGGTTCAAAAATGCCCAATTGGAAAAAATACAATTTCTACATGGTTTAAGTCTGCAGCAAGTCACATTGGTATTGACATTAAAAAATTAAAGTTACAAATCATTCAGGAAGAGCTACGCAGTTTCAAATTTAGCTAAAAAAGGAGTCGGTGAACAACAACTGATTAAGATTACAGGACATAGCAATAGTCAATCCATTAAACCCTACTTGCAGCTTGGTATCACCATCAGAATATAGTTGAAACGATGAGGAGCGCACTTCAAGTAGCGTTTTTAAAGAAAATTCTGACCATCAAAGTAATGTTTATAATAATTGTACGTTTAACATTACTAACAATTATGAAGCTAAACATAATTAGATTCATATTAGAAAATTAAAGTAGTACATGGTATAATATCTAAATAGTGAAATATAAAATATATATTAAAATGTTTCTTGTTCTGGTTTAACATTGTTATAATTTCAGTTTTTTTAGTGAGATAAAATGTTATTTTCTAACTTTAGTTCTAGAAAACTTTCATAAATAATTTAAAAACATCTTATAATTTGGTTTTTAACATCAGACTACTAATTTAGTTGAATATCAGTTCTTTTGATAATTATTATTTTTAAGTAGGTAACACTTCAAAGTGTTACCATGCTTAATAAAACATTTTTTTTATTGAAATAAACTGTAAATTTTCAACTTTAGTTACATAGAACCCTTTATAAATAACTTAAAGACATCTCATATTTCCATATTTTATCAACTTTAATCTACTAATTTGGTGGAACATCATTTACTTTTGATAATTATGACTCTTGAGTAGGTATCCTACTTCAAGATTTTATGTTTAACCAAATGAAGCTTTTTTCTTAGTAAAACAAAATGCAAATTCCTAACTTTAGTTATATATAACCTTTATAAATAACATAAAGCATCTTATATTTCCATTTTTATCAACGTTAATCTACTAATATTAGTGGAGCATCATTTACTTTTGATAATTATGACTCTTAAATACCCTACTTCAAATTTTATGCTTAACAAAATGAAGCTTTTTCTTAGTAAATTAAAATGCAAATTCCTAACTTTAGTTACATATAACCTTTATAAATAACTTAAAGACATCTTATATTTCCATCTTTTATCAACTTTAATTTACTAATATTAGTGGAACATCATTTACTTTTGATAATTATGACTTGTAAGTACCCTACTTCAAGATTTTATGCTTAACAAAATGAAGCTTTTTTCTTAGTAAAATAAAATGCAAATTTCTAACTTTAGTTGCATAGAATGTTTATAAATAATTTAAAGGCATCTTATATTTCCATCTTTTATTAAGTTTAATCTACTAATATTATGGAACATCAGTTACTTTTGATTATTAGTCTGTATAAGCCCTATGTATGTCTTGTTTCGCTGATGCGTTAAAAACGTCTGGCGGCCATGAAATGTAAAAAGAACGTAGTAATGGCCGCTAGACTTACAAAATGTCAACTACGTAAAAATAGATTATTAGGTACTATCTAATTATTAAAACTGAATCGAAAAAGAAAAAGTATACCTAGTGTATAGTATAAAAATGGCTTTGGACTTAACAAAATACGGATTGTGTAGTTTTAAAGAATATTCAGACATTAAAAATACCATGGTCACCCTATTTATGAAAATGATTGAAGATCTTAACTACGAAGAAACCACGGATGAAAAACTGTTTACAAGAATCCAAGAATATCTAGTAAAATCTTCAAGTAAATTTAATAAAATATCTAAATTCAAATTAAATAAACTTGTGTCTAAATATTTGATATATTTTACTAAACATAGCATTTACAATATTCCGAGCAAATTTCAGTTTTAAGTCCTATTTATTCTCCATTAAAAAGAAAACTTTTTGTTAGAATTTGAACATCACTTAAATTTAGTTACAAACATTTGTTATTAAATTTCTTATTTATATTAATGTAATAAATAATTTTTAAACATTTGACAAATCAAATTTGCATAAATTTTTATTTTTACAAGCAAAAAATATTCACATTAATATCTTTTTTAAGTAAAAAAATGGTAATAATTCTCATAAATAAGGCACTGTAATTCCCGCGTCATTATTTTGAATATTTTGACGTTTCAAATGTGACAGGGAAATTTCCAGTGTAATTTCGCCGGAAGTGCTAGTGGATGAATATTTCCGGAAATGTTTGTCGTTGCCATGGAGATGATTGTAAATAAAAGCTTCTATTGGTTGGAAAGAGTAGATTCAAAATTTTTCCGATAATTCTACGCCCACAAGAAACAAGTAAAAAGTATATTAAAGTTAATAAATTCTTTTCATAAACTAAATTTTTAGTAATTTATGTCGATGTTAAACTAAATTTTAAAAAACACATAGAAAAATTATGTACAAGTTGCATCTAATTGTTATGCTCTTAGAGTACTCATTCATGAATTAAATGAATTTTCCATTTTAAAATCTATTAATTTTGCTTTAATTAATTCGAATATGAAATATGGCGTGTGTTTTTGTAAAATTTTTATCTGTTTCTATTATATTCAGTATTTTTATTGCAAAAGAAAGCAGTTTAATTTATTTGTAAAGCTAATCCCAATGACTCATGTAAACCATAATTTTATATAAAAAAGAATGTTAATTTTTACTTCTATCTAGATTTTGTAAACCGTACTTTTAATATACAAAAAAATATTGGTTTAATTAAACTAAGAATTATTCGGATAATACTAGACAAAATTCACAACTTTATCTTTCAAATCCATGTTTAAGTTTAATAAAAAAATATTTAATTTAAAATGTTTAATCATTAATTTGTAGTATTAAAAAATGGATAGGTTTTATAAATTTAAAATGTCAGTATACAACTTATTATAAGAAAAGGTTTGTTATGTAATGTCGGAATACTTTGAAGATAATTTCGAATAGATTAATTGCATAGAACCTTTATATTGTCTTTTTCTCATAATATTATATAATTTATTAACATTCTTTGTTATTATTAGTTTTATTTTATTCTGCTTTGCAAAAAGATGTATAATCTTATATGACAATAAAGCAATATATTATTATTATTTACAAAAATCCGACATAAAGTATTCCATAACTCCGACCCCATAGGGCGTCATCCGTATCGAAGACCACTCGTCGCGTCCGCTCTGTCAGTAATCTTCGGCCAAATTAATTTGCCTCAGTAAACAAAGGGACCCAAGGACAACAGATTTCTGCATTTTCATCACCAGCTGTTCCGGTAAATGTTGACATGCGGGAAGGCACTTCAGCTCCCCCACATTTTCCATCATACCCCCAAAACGCCTACAATCAGGACAACCAATCGCACGTTATACTCCGGATAGAGCCTCCGAAGTTCGCCGAAGATCCTGATATTTGGCTCGTTCTTTTATATCGATGTGAGTTTTCGCTGGGGCGGAGAAGACAATTACATACATAGAGTTATTTCTTTTATCAAGGAGAACGATATCAGGTTTATTGGCGCGAATTTGATGCGTAGTCATTTTCCACTACTGCGTCGATATCGCGAGCAAATGGCAGAATTACTGTTTCATCGATACCGTAGTCTGAGGTGATTATAAAGTACCCGAAGCGCGTCGTTATGTCGGTGGATGTAACCACTGACAGCAAGTACTGGACAAGCTGACAATGAGTGCATAAGTGTTATGGGTTGCTGTCGACAGGCTCGACAAGCAGTATAAGGAATGTTAGAAAACTGACTTTGGTATATCAATGTGTTTATCACCCCATCCTGGTATGCCAGTAGGAAACCCTCGATCTCAGACTTGAGCTCAGCAAATTTTAAAAATTCAAACTTGAGGTTTCAAGATAGATTAAGTCTTTCTATGTTTCGGTAAAATACTCCATGTTGCGGCTTATTAATGTGATCTTCTAAGAGTATCTGCTGTTTTGCTCTTTTAACTGCAATTCTTACGGCTTTAGACTCAAGTCTTATAAGTCATTGGTGGTCGTTTGGATCTATCGCATATCTGAAACCGAATTTTTCCGCTGCCGCTCCGCTGCCTTGAATAGAAATGCTCTAAAATTAAGAACTTCGTGTGCTCTTACTATTTGCATCAGTGGATCAGTACTATTGGCAACTTGACAAGCAAAAATCAAAACCAGCCGATTATGCATACACTTCGAACTTAAAAGGCCACGACCTTCCTGGTGGCGTGGGAGATAAATACGGGA
The DNA here is from genome assembly GCA_019359885.1 of Listronotus oregonensis. Taxonomy (NCBI): domain Eukaryota; kingdom Metazoa; phylum Arthropoda; class Insecta; order Coleoptera; family Curculionidae; genus Listronotus; species Listronotus oregonensis. The sequence goes on along the minus strand of JAHBCN010005548.1, from coordinate 32,329 downwards.
TGTTGATGAGCGCTGGTGGATGCTACGGTAAAGATGCATCATTTTTCGTGTGCTGATGTCCAGCTCGCGCAGTTCCTCTCGCGTCCAATTAACCACTCCAAAAAAATAAAGCAATACAGGAACTGCTTGCATGTTAGTAGCAAGGACCTTATTTATTCCAGATAATTCGGATTTTCAAATTCTCCGTAAACGTCGCCTGTAATTGCTTCTACGCTCAGTATTCACAGCTCTAACATCTTGAGTCCGGTTTTGGTCGATTTCTAAATATCGATTATTCTCGTTGTTTTGTAGAGGCGGAGAAACGCGCTATCGGCAAGCTGGTCAGCTTCTAAATCATTTCCGTACCGGCCATTCTCTAGCTTAAGTTTTGCACACTTGTCGAGACCGAACTCCATTCCAACATCTCTGGTATATTCGTGAACCACTTTAAGAGACTGTTGTAGGTCTCGCTCGCTAGTTGCGTACAGTTTAAGGTCATCCATATAAAACAGATGGGTTACCTTATGATCACGTCTTCCAGGTGGTCCACAGCAATATCCGTGTGTCTTTCGAAGAGACACGGATACGGAAAGCAGCGAAATACAAAATAGCAAAGGACTGAGTGAGTCACCCTAAAATACGCCTCTTTTAAACGTAATGAGCTTGGTAGTAATTTTTTGTGCTCCAGATGTTATAGAGAACTTTGATTTCAGAAGTGACATCAGTCACTCAATGCTTCGAATAAGGTTAAGAGGAACCTTAAGTTCTTTAAGCAGATGCAATCCACGCCATATTCAGGTTATGTTTGTATTGGATTGAGCCTTGTGTAATACATCCATCAATTAGGAGATTTTCTTTGCAACCATTGATTCCTCTTTTCCCTCCTCGCTGCTCCCCTACATCAGAGAGTATGGGATCAACTGCACTCAATGTTCTAAAATATAAAATTCTGGTGAAAGCCTTGGAACAAGTATTGAAGCAAGTGATCGGTCTATAGTTTTTGGGTAGTTTAAAATTTATTAATATTAATAATATTATTATTATTAGTAAAAAAACAAATGTGACAAGATCCTTGTAGTTAATCATCTAGGGGAGATTTCCACTTATTAATCCTACAGCTATGTTAGGTAATTTAAAAAAAATATGTTGTTAAAGCAACACGTTAAAGCACAATTATCTAATCGGTTAACATTGCCTAGCTTAAAATTTTTGAAAAAAAATCTAATAAAATATCTTATTTTTATAAGTTAATTATATATATTTCAATTAAAATAAATATTTAAGTTTTAGTATTTTTTTTTTTTTTAAAAATTTTATTTTTACTTCAATTAAAAAATTGCAACTTTTTAGTAAAGTACCCCGTATATTATATGTATGTAAACTGTACACAGTTAACCTACTTAGACTTTACATAATATCGTAACCTAAAAGAAAACAAAGAATACCGCATATCTCGTTATCCCTAATGAGTATGACCTTTTTCATCGTAAACGGTCAAGTGGGATACCTGAAGGGCTCAAGGGTTAGTTCCACTGCGCTTACAAAAAAATCATTATCCACTTGCATGTTATTATAAGACTTTTACATAAAATATAGCATCATGTCAATGAGGGGCTTAGGAATTAATTCAAATAAAACTTAATTAAGTTACCAAAAAAGAACGGAAAGGAAAGGTTATTAAATGATTAAAATATATTATTTTTTATTATAAAAATTTAAAATTAAATTATTTTTAATAATAGAGGGTGCGTTAAAAAATAGAACTACAATATATCACTTTTTTGCGGATGCGATTTTTTGATTTTGATTAAAAGTGAAAACATATTTAGAAAGTGTCAATTTGGAAACTCGGAATGTAAATATTTAAAAAAGTAAAATGGCTGGAAAAATATAATTTGGCAAAAGTGTTATACAAATAGAGAAAACAAGAACGACTATTGGAGCGGAGTGTATAGTGGAGACTGCTGAATCGATTGCAGCGCTCGTTGCGGTCAAAGTTTCGTTAAATCATGCTCGATTTAAATGTAAAAAATTAGATAAAAAATATTAAAAATGGTGCATAATAGTTGTTGCGGAGTTAAATAAAGAAATACTGGCAAAAATAGTTACTGCAAATTTAATACATTACCAACTGCATTGGAAATTTAAAAAAAAAATTGGGCTAAGGCGATCAACTTGAACTCGAATTTGACGCCAGTTTTTGAGTTATGACGCCCCACTGACATTACCTCAAAATATTGCATATACAGGGTGCCACAGATTCGAGTCATGCATGGGGATCTCGGAAACCGTAAGAGATACGAAGTCGGATAAATTATGGCAAAGTTGTGTATTTGCGTAACTAACTATGTCCCTTTTAAAGAGTAGCAAAATTCCGAGTACTTTCGGAGATACCCGGAAAAACCAAAATTTGTCGATTTCGTTTTTATTATTTTCTGACGGTATTTAAAGAGATATGGAAAAACAAAAGACACTTTCTTATAGCCACTTTTTAAGCTCTACAAAACAGCGTTGAGAGATTTTTCGTACGACGGTTCGTTTTTGTTAAACCATCATCAACTTTATTTTTTTAAATACGGCACTCAATTGTTAATTGTATTTTTTAAAGCGGTTATAATCCCAATTACAATGATGTATAACACTTAATATTTTTCTGTTAAATAAACATATTTTCCATAAGAGACAATGAGTTAGACAAGGACCACACATCATTTTTTATAGGGGCGTTCCATATTTGTTAATAAATATTAAGTGTTATACATTTTTGTAATTGGGATAATAAGGTTTTCAAAAAAAAATAAAAATAAAAAACCCAGGTTCGTATTTAAAAAAATAAAGTTGATGATGGTTTAACGAAAACGAAACGTCGAACGGAAATTTTTTAACGCTTTATTGTAGAGCCTAAAAAGTGGCCATAAGAAAGTCACTTTTGTTTTTTTATATGTCTTTAAATAACGTCAAAAAAAAACGAAATCGGCAAATTCGGTTTTTTCCGGATATCTTCGGAAGTACTCAGAATTTCACAACTTTTTAAAGTGGACATGGTCAGTTACGCAAATACACAGCCTCTCAGAATCTCTACCTGTTTGTTATTATTTATAACAAGGCTCAAGAAGTTTTTTTTTTTTTTTTTTTTTTTTTTTTAAAATTTTATTTATATATATATATATATATATATATATATATATATATATATATATATATATATATATATATATATATATATATATATATATAATAAATTTTAATTTATTGGGGTATCAGTCCTAGAGGGGGTTGTTAAATGAAAATGCTTTTGTGCTACTCCAAGCTTTCGAAAAACTTTATTTTCTTCCTCAGGGCTACAATAATGGAAGTACAATTAGTGAATGAGCTTGTTTATATTAAGAAAAGCAGAAAAAAGGAAAAAACAAAAGGAATATTTAAAAAAAAAATTCCCTTAAACAAGATAAATTATCTTTTTAACAATCAAAAAAAAATTTACTTTAATTAAATATGACAATATCTACTTACTGCTACTCGCATTAAGCGGAAAATAACTCCATTGTGTGAAAAACAGTTGGCATTCTTGTGTAATATTTGCTTATTGTTCCATGTTGTTTTATTACGTTAAAAAAATTTTTTATTTTTCCCTGTGTACTGGTTTGAAGGAGTAAAATTTATATGATGGTTTTAAAAAGAAATATGAATGTTGTGTTTTTTATATTAATCTGTTGCTAAAGATCACAACATTTCAGTTCAAGTTAACATAGGGTTAGTTAAACTACACTGGTCGGTGATATTTACAAAAAACCTTGGATAGGCGTTGAGTAAAAAAAAAGTGGTGAATCTAAGTAGGATTTATACAAAAATGTCTTACGTAAAAAAAGGGTTAAAAAAAAGGAAGGAAAGAAAAACAAAACCACATATGTGTCTAACATCCCTGCCTCCATGTTGGTAGGTATTAAAGGTAACTACTGATGTGATTAATGTTTGAAATTCTAAGAAAAAGAGAAAAAATTTTTACCTAATGTCAACAATTATGAAATTATATTATCTATAATGTGAAATTTTTTTGGAGATTCTCCGTTAAAATTCGTACTTCCAATTCAATCCATTCCCAGTGGACTGACCTAGGAATTGAACCAGGCAACTATGGATACTGGCAGATGGAGCACACCTGTCACATGCGTCCGTCATGTGACAGGTTATTATTTTAGTAATACAATATTTTAATAAAACCAAATCTTATCAATCTTAAAATAAATATTGCGATTCGATAATGTAACGATTATGCGTACTTATAAAAATGTTTGCTACACTTCTTACAAACTGCTGTTTTGCTAACTGGTTATTTATCTACTCAATTAAATTTCGATTTTAAGCCTTGGTTTTTATGGTATTTATTTGCAAGAAACATTTATATAAATCACACATTTTTTCCCATTTTGTGGAATTTTACAGATCAAATTTTGTGTTGTTAAAGCAACCCAAATTTGATTAGCTGGCAAATAAATTTGTCGTTAACTCTTTTTAAAAGATTACATCTGGCAACATTGGTATATATGAGGTGTTCGACGCTTTAATTGGTCTATTTGAGCAATTATGTAATTAGAGCGTTTTCGAGTGCACTGTTGCCAGTGTCAAACCAGTGTTGGCACATATCCACATTGGATATAAAATTGTAATCACTTAAATTTTTGTTATCCTGACCGTGTTATTAAATAATTGGTTTTATTCTTCTTAAGTTATTGGGTCATATATTTAAAATTAATAAAATTAAAACATTGCTTTGATATGCCTTTCGATTTATTATTTTCAAAACCAACATCAGAATCTATAACAATAATAAAATAACCTTAATATTTTTACGGAGGTAAATAAATATATTCTTTTAGGTGTTGGTAATTTACCTTATTAGAAAAATTATAAAATTTTAAAATAACATTCCTTTTATTTTTCACATACATTATACAAAAAAAAACGAATATTTCGACTACAACTACTTTTTGCTGTAACACCTTACATTTTAAAAGTTTAAAATGAAATGATTAAGAATAAATTTATTCATGCAAACCCCTCGATGTACAAGTTTCTAAACTAACTTTAACAACAAAAGTAGCTTTCAAAAGTCCTACTAATTAAAAATCAAGAATAGAAATTAAATCTTCTACCATTCAGATCCAAATTAAAAATCTCAGAACGATGTCACATTTTCAATCTTAACTTTGCTGTATATCCTGATTGCTTGCCATTCAAAACATATCTCTGTCGACTCACGTAAAAAGGATGTATAAAAAATAAAAGGTCTTATTTTAAAATTGGAAAGCGCAGTTTTCAAGAAACAAGGTGAAACGTAGACACAAACAGAATGGCCTATGTTTGCTCATTCCCTTTCTTAAAAGTCCTCGTCAGAAATCTCGCTTAAAAACTGTTTTATTTTTAACACTGTATTTCGTTCTATCTTTTAAATTTTTAAATTATTTATAAAAGAGTTTGTTAATTTTTTTAACTAAAATAAATTTATTAGATTATCTATAATGTATTTCTACATAGAAAATTAGGATATGCTTTTTTAAAAACTATCGTCCAAAAATATTTTGCCATTTTTAACAAAATCGTTTTTTTTTTGACAGGTCATTATGGCAACGAGAATTTTTTTCCGGAAATTTTTAAACATAAATATTTTAAAAATTATTCTGAGTCAAGGACGAGCAATAATTTTCTAAACATATTTACGAGGTCAAAAAAGTTTCAAAAACAATTTAACTTTTATTGTATTACTCGTGAATTAAGTAATATTTAGTTTTTACTTTTATTTTATAATGGCGCATATTTTTCAATAATAAAATAAATTTTAGCTTTACCAATGGCTTGCGCACGAGCACTGACTTTATTATTTTTAAAGACAAAAATGGTACGCCAATGTTTTTTTTATATATATATATATATATATATATATATATATATATATATATATATATATATATATATATATATATATATATATATATATATATATATATATATATATATATATATATATATATATATATATATATATATATATATATATATATATAAGGGCAAAATAAGTGTCTTTGGGTTCTTTTGCATTGCGTCGTTTTTTTAAGTATTGAACTGTTAAGGAAGATTAATAAAAATATTTATACAAGAATACAATTTTAATTTGAAAAAAACGTTACTGTTAAAACTAAAAATATTACCATATTACCAAATTCTTAATGCCATTAAAATATCTTAAGCGGTTTAAAAAATATATATTTCTTCCTATTTTTTTACCACCTTTTGTTTTCGTAATAGAACATTTTTGAAACACAGCTTATAAAGTAAACTATCTTTTAAAGTTTAATCACATCCTTAAGATTGGCATATCATTGTGGAGCATCCTGTATTTCAGATTTATTTTAAGAACTAGACAAGATTAGTTCTTGAAATGTAAGAGTTACCTAAATATGGGTTTTATTAAAAACAAATTTACAGGATTTTTTTTTACAATTTGGTATGCTTTTAAAGTTATTTCATGAAGGAATACAAAAAAGTGGTTGTTGCACAAGCTTTGGGACTTCTCATGAAAATTATAGATAGACAAGTATTTTATTAAAAATATAAAATCTACACAATTTTTTTTCTATAATATATACAGGGTGTCCCAAAAGTATGGTCCAAAGTTTGGGATCATGTAGATTGGATCAAAATAAGGTAACAACTTCATATAACTTTTTGCTCTATGCCCCTTCTTTACCGAGCTCTTAAATGTAACAATTGAAAATCGATTTTTTATTATTAACTTTTGAACGGCTTGTACGATCTAAAATTTTTTGTTGATTAATTCTAGCTAATAAATGTCTTGCATTAACTGCTATAAACATGCCCCGAAACCATTGAAGATACGACCCCCCGGACTATCAAATTTGTAAAAAACTTCAAAATTTTTGCAGTGTTGCCATATTTAACATTTTGACCTTACTGGTAGATTCCCCTGAGTTTTCTAAGAAAAAAAGGTATACTTTATCTTTATTGATAGGACTAGCAGTTTTCGCGTAAAATGCATTTAAATCATTGAGGTATACTCGTGGGCTCTCGCTATGATATACCTTGGGGCTCTCAATAGCCAGCAACTGTGAAAAGGGAAGTGTAGGTGGATGTGAAAATAGTGGAAGTAGTGGTCATTTGAATCTTTTGTTGTTCGAACTGAACAAGATAAGAAAAAGAATTGAACAAATAGCCAAAGCCGTTTACGCAACAAATTGCATTTTTAGATCTATAGAAAATAAGGAGGTTCGAAAGGCCATAGAAATGCTAAGATCTGGTTACTTTCCACCATCTAGGTTTTAGTTATCATCAACACTCTTGAATGAAATATTTAAAGAAGAAAAATCTAATTTTTAACAATTTATCTGGACAATCTGTTTGCATGTCCTTAGATGGATGGTCCAATATACATAATGAGCCAATAATCTGTGTCGTTTTGATTGCAGAGGATGGAAACAATGTTCTTTTAGAAAGCATAGATACATCCCCATACAGCTGACTATCTTGCTGAATTGGCTATTAACTTAATACATACAACTGAATAGTTTGCAAATCGACAATGGTCAGTATGAAGAAAAAATTATTAAGTCGTCAATTACCCATAATTACATTTGTTGGTACACTTACTTAGACTCCCTATGAATCTATGTCAAGTCACTACCAGAAGTCATTTTACTGAAAATTATAAATTAAAAGTTAAAAAAAAACTTAATTTATTTTACCAAAAAAAAATTAAAATAAAAAAACAATAAACCATACACCAAAGTAATACTTTACTTGAATCTTAGTCAAAATCTACTACCAGAAGTCAATTTTCAGCTGAAAATTATAAATTAAAAAGTTAAAAAAAAACTTAATTTATTTTACCAAAAAAAAACAATAAAACCATACAGCAAAGTAGATACTTTATGATTATAAATAAAAAAAAAACTGTATGGTAAATTTAACTAAGTATGTGTTCAAAGTGAGCACCTGTACGCTCACATTTTCTTAATTTACTAAGACATGCTCTTTAACCTGAAGCAACATGTTAGGATTATTCCTTATTGCAGCGCAATGAAACATAATTCTTTTTAATAAATTTTTAAATACACGAAATAATCCTAACATTTGTTTCAGGTTCAAAGAGCCTGTCTAGTAAATTAAAAATTGAGCTGATAAAACGGGTGCTCATTGCACATTGAACACACTTAGTTAGTTACGCATAGCAGTTTTTTTTTTATTTACTAATAATCAATAAAGTTTTTCTTTGCTGTATGTTTTTATTGTTTTATTTTTTTTAAAATAATAAAGTATACCATCGGGCATGTTTATAGCGTTAACAAGACAGTTATTAGCTAGCAAAAAATTTCAGATCGACAACTTCAAAGTTATTAATAAAAAAACGATTTTCATTTGTACCTTTAAGAGCTAATAGCTCGGTAAAGAAGGGCATAGAGCAAAAAGTTGTTACCTTATTTTGATCTAATCTACATGATCCCAAACTTTGGACCATACCATTTGGGACACCCTGTATAACATGTCTATATTGGAAAGCAGTTTTGTAACAATTTGAGTTTTAATTTTCATTTTTTATGCATTGGAGCACCCTATTTAAGTCTAGTAAGCTGTAAATGCCAAATAAAACTTGTATGTTGGTTCCCGCTTGGCCAAGGATGATGACAGATAACAAAACAAATTAATTAATATAATATTAACAACAAGAGCGCATATACGTTATTATAATAGTAGTAGGCAATATATTTTTTTGACTACAATATAGGTCAATTCATTTGTTTTATTATCTGTCGTCATCTTTGGTCAAGCAGAATCCAACATACACGTTCTGTTTGGTTTTTACAGCTAACTAGATCTTAGGAGGGTGCTTTATTTCATATAAAATAAAAATTTAAAGTCGAATTGCTAAAAAACTGCTTATCAAAACATAGACATATTATATATTTTTAAAAAAGGAAAACGCACAGATTTTTAAAAATAAAATACAAGGTGTTTTATTTTAAAAAAATATACTATTCCTGATTTTTATATTTTTGATCTTGATTTGTTTTTCTAAATGTCGGGTGTTGCTCCGCCGAGCGGGACATAGGGAATCCCATGTAAATTTTGAAGTAGTCAAATATTGGCTCCCTTAATTATTTTAGAAAAAAATGCTATTAGGATTTATTGAAGAGCACAATAAGTTCCACCCAAAATAAAAATTTAAGCATTTTTCAACCAACCAGTAAAGAGTAAACTGCTTAAATACTTCTGCATCGTAGAATTTCATTATGCACCCTGTACTCTAGAAATCAATAATAAAAACACCATATCGATTTATCAGTGACAATTTAGATCATTAATTTATAATGTCATTGCCAAAACTGAACAATTTTATACGGGAATTTCAAAAAGAATCCTCGCATTTCATTTTAGTTTACAGCTAATTCCAACACATGCACTCACAGTTACGCAAGACAATAAAACAAATTTGTCTACATTTAGAAATCAATTTATGACGAAAATATCGGGATTTAATCAAATGCTTAAATATTCCTCCATTAACTGCCAGACAATAACCCAAACGATTATAAAACTAATTTCTTACGTTGGCTAGTTGGTACATCGATATTCTGGCACATTCAGCGGAAATAGCATTCCTTAGCTGGTTTAAATTTTCATATTTTTTATTGGTATAAAGCTTAGTTTTTAAATGTCCCATAGAAAAAAATCGTTTGGCGAAAGATCGGAGACCTGGCTGGCCAAGATATTACTGATTCGAGCCTATGATGTCTTATTAAATGCGTTGTTCAAGTATTCGCGCACAGCTCTGGTACTGTGTGCTGGGCAGCCATCCATTTGATACCAAATCTCTTGATTTTCACGAGCAAGGTTGTTCAAAGCAGGCAAAATTTGTTCCTCTAAAAGTTCCAGAAAGTACTCCGCTTCAAATTTCGGTCAAGGAAAAATGGTCCAAGGATATGGTGGCCGAAAATTCCCGCCAAAACATTAATTTTTTGTGGATATTGAGTCCTTGTCTCAACAAATCGATTTTGGTTTTCGTTACTCCAGTACCGGCACTTTTGAATGTTGGGTTCGTTGTTCAATGTAAAAGTGCATTCGTCAGTAAAGCAAATATTTTGTAAAAAACCTCTGTCAGTGTTTGTCCTCTCCATCATCTCAAAGCAAAATTCCTGTCGTCGTATTTCGTCTCCGTCTCTTAATTTTTGGTGTCTTTCGTACTTGTAAGCGTGGTATTTACATCTTTTTAAAATTCGAGATATTGTGGTGTGGTCTTGTCCAGTAATGTCCTCCAGTTGTCTCGTGCTAATGTTTCCTTCGGCCTCCTCTACACAAAGTATCACGTCTAAATCCCTCTCGTTTTGTACAATTTGTCTCTGATTTTCACGTCGATTTTCTTCACATTTGCAATTATTGATTACTGTGCCTGTAGTTTCAAATTTTTTTATCGTCCGTTCTATTGGTATTGGCTTATTGGGAAAATAGGCTGCAAACATGTCCGCTACTCTTCGATAACTATTTCCCTGATAAAACCATTTTATAATAGTGATTTTCTTGATTTGAGTAGTTCATTATTTAAAAATGATGTGACATTGATCTGACAACTTGAGAGTAAGAGGTTAAATAATTTTTCTGGTATTTTATTATAAACTTCTAATAATACAGGGCGCGTAAGAAGATAGGAGATTCGTAACTTATTTTAGCATTTATCTCTTAGCTGGCGGACTGAGAAGAGCTGAAATTTGTACACTGGACAACTTTTCGTGCTCTTTAAAAAAATTCAATAATATTTTCTTCTAAAATAATTAGGGGGGGCCAATATTGGACCACTTCAAAATTTACATGGGATTCCCTATGTCCCGCTCGACGGAGCAACACCCGGTAATGTTTAAGACACCCACGGTGCGTTAGTACTTAGGCATCAGCCTTCGTGAACTGTCCCAAGATAAAAAAAAATCTTTATGAAAACCTTACAACTTTTGTATAAACCACTTTTTTGTATTCCTTAAAATAATATCTTTAAAAAATGCCAAATTATTTATTTATTTATTTATTTATTTATTTATTTATTTATTTATTTATTTATTTATTTATTTATTTATTTATTTATTTATTTATTTATTTATTTATTTATTTATTTATTTATTTATTAATTTATTAATTAATTTATTTATTTATTTATTTATTTATTACAGTACAAAATGGTACAAAAATTAATATAAAAAAGAAATTACGTACAAAACATAAAAAACCTAAAAATACATACAAAATAAAAAAAAGGCCCCTTAAAATTTTCATGGGGTTTTTAAAGAGCCCCCCTAAGTTTAAAAATTTAATCTTAGCATCAGACGACGCCCAAAAAAACTTTAGTAAAAAACAAACTTTTTTGTATTCCTTGAAATAATATCTTTAAAAAATGCCAAATTATAAAGAAAAACCCTTAAAAAGTTAATATAACATAAAAAAGAACCCTTGGCAGTAAATCTATTTTAATATGTTCTTTCCATTTACTTGTCTGGAGTACTACAACAAATTATTAATTTTTACAAGCTCAGTAGCTTTTTGTGGTTATTTTTTTATTGAACAAAAGCCATAGGCGAATATCCATTTGATACTCTAACGAACTATACAGTTTTAAATAAGACACAAAAATATACCACGACAATTTTGGATTGTTATGTGCAGCATCCCAATTAACAGTGACCAATTTCTTCTGATTTGAGATGTCACGAACCCTAAGCTTCTTAAGGTAAATAAAAATTAATAGTGTCTCTAATGAAGGTCTAATAGACTGTATAGGGATTACACAAATACACGGAATTAAGAAAATACTAAAATACGATGAAATTGTCTGAAATTTCCAGTTGAAATGTTTGTAAAACGAGGCACGTACAGTTTTAGAACTCCTAACTTTATTTGGTATTATGTAGAGATATGTTATAACAAGGTAGTTGGAGATTGTAGTAACTGTATTTATAATAGGTCATAAAGGTTTAAAAGGATATGTTGAGTGTGCAACAAATGTGAAACTTTTTTATTTGTAATTTGTCAGAAAGTTTTATTCTTTATAAAAGTTAGGGCATAATGCTAAACTGTATTAGCGGTGGTTTATTTAAATTAAAACTAAAAGAATATACAGAATTAGTCAAAAAATTTGAAAACGGCTTTGATGTGCCTTTATTTCAAAAAATATAAGAAAATGTTAAATAGAAAAATTTATAGAAATAAAAGTAAGGTGAAATACCAAGTTCTTTTTTATTTTGAATTTTTGCTGTATGATACATATTTTTGTTAACCTGAAGTAATACTCTTTTAAAGTAGCTACAACCAAGACAAATTTAAATAATGTTTTTCAGATTAACGCGTCTTTGTAAAATTTACCTGAATTTATATTTTTTTAGGTAACCTTTAACTTCAGGTTTGTTGGAAAGAATTTTTAGAAAAACTTTAAAATTTTACAAATTGTCTTCATTAAGGCAAATATTTTAAAAATAAAATTGTTCATAATAATTTGGTTTTCCTGTTTATATATACAGGATGTAAAAAGTATGATGCTCATAATTTCAATTGGCGATAGTGGAGCTCAAAACAAGTCGAAAAGCTCATATAACATATACGTCAAAACTTGACAGAATTTTGTCTAAACGATGTCAAAAGCAATTATTTCAGAAATATTTTAATCTACAAAAAAAAAAAAATATTAATAATAATTTTTCCCCCCAGTTAAAAATGTAAAAAAAATTTCCCCGACATTTGGGCTTTTTTTAAAATTTGGGGAAAATTTGGGAAAAAAATGCGGATATGAAAAAAAAATATATATATATATATATATATATATATATATATATATATATATATATATATATATATATATATATATATATATATATATATATATATATATATATATATATATATATATATATATATATATATTTTTAAAAAGTGTTTGTTTTGTCTTTATTCTACCCAAGACTTCGTTAAGAAAAAAAAACTGTTTTTAACCATGTAGCTTTAAGTTAGTTAATAAAAATTTTTACCTGTGAAGTAATAAAATATTACAATTATATCTGGAATAACCCTTTTGGGTAATCATAAAAAATTTAAAACATATTTATAAATATTGTACATTGTTAACAAAACTCTGAACATCATACTTAGTTGTATAATTGTTTTAGATAGAAAAATCATTGATAAAGGCTGAAATCAGCCAATCTGAAATAAAACTTTTTAACATGGAACAAAAATAGTTTTGATTTGTTGTTGAACCAAAAATCCCAAAAAAAAAAGAAAAACTCAGTATATATATATATATATATATATATATATATATATATATATATATATATATATATATATATATATATATATATATATATATATATATATATATATATATATATATATATATATATATATATATACTTTAATTTAATTTCTTGGGACTTTTGATTCACATTTATTTTGAAATTAAAAGGTTATTTTTAATTTTTTATATTGTTTATTATTACAAACGTTTTGGCAAAAGCCTTCATAAGTGTTTATAGATACTAGAAGGAAATCCGTCTATTAACAATAAAAAAAAAACGGTAAAACACTTATATACTGATTTGTGGCAGAAATGAGGATATATTAGTTTTCCTCCATAATATAAGTTCAATTTAAAAACTTTTTTACCACGTATTTCTGCTTTAAACCACATAAAGTTAGTTATATAAAAGTTTTCAGGCGCGATTTTAAATAATACGATATGGGAATTCAACTTCTTTTTCGGGCAAAAAGTAGTTCCTCTTCTTTTATTTTTGGATACTTTAGAAAGGCTTTAAGCGTCAGTACTAACATTCTATGGAAGCCTGAAGTATAGTAAAAGGTAGTTTATTTAAATAAAATTTAAAAACATTATAAGCGTAGAGAAAGAGCAAAACATTTTGCAAGCAGTACATACTTTAGGAATGAAGGAACAAGCAATGTGGAAAGGTCAGGGCTTTTTTAGAGACTAACTAGAACAAACCAGAATTGTGGAGAAATGCATGAAGATAGAACTTTACATCGTTCTTTTGGAGCTGCTAGGAGAACGTCTTTTTTGGGCTTGAAAGAGACACTCTTGCTTTTTGAAGCTGCTGTGGCAATGAATATAGCGTACATATGACAATTCACGTTATTTTAGGTAAAAACACGTACAAGATTAAATATCTACTCTACGTAACTTGATTATTCATGGACAAGAGATAAGTTTTAACCAAAATAAAAAAATGCTTCTTTGGGAGTTAAGAAAATACTAAAATACGATGAAATTGTCTGAAATTTCTAGTTGAAACTAAGCACGTACAGTTTTACCACTCCTAACTTTATTTTGCATTATGTAGAGATATGTTATAACAAGGTAGTTGGAGATTGTAGTAACTGTATTTATAATAGGTCATAAAGGTTTAAAAGGATATGTTGAGTGTGCAACAAATGGGAAACTTTTTTATTTGTAATTTATTTATTTGCAGTGGTTAGTTAGTAAAAGTAAAGGAATATTTAAAGTACGTCAAAAAATTTAAAACTGCTTTGTAGTGCCCTTAATTAAAGAAATATAACAACATGTTATATGAAAAAAATATTTAGAATAAAAAGTTGGGCTTAAATACTAGTTTTTTTTTTAAATTTTGATTTACCCCTATATGTTACATATTTTTATTATTCTAATGTACTACTTTTAAAACTAGCTACAACCAAGCCACTTTTATTTAATTTTTCTAAAATTCACGCGTATTTGTAAAATTAAAGTGAATCTATATTTTTTTAGCTAACCGTAAACTTCAGGTTGGTCAGAAAAACTTTAAAATTTTACAAAATAATCTTCAAAAGGCAAATATTTTAAATAAGTATAAATATCTCGAAAAGTAAGGAGCAGAAAAATTATAAATTAAAAAGTCGTATAAAATGAAACAAAATGAAATAAGGCAGTTATGTTTTAGTATGTTCTCGTTGGTATTACCCGCCTTGATATTTTTAGAAATTGGAACCACTTTGATCCAGGTCCCGGGATATATCGACCTGAGCCTGCTCAGTCCTATTGGTCTCTATGAACTGGCAGATCGATAATAATTTACGTTTCGGTGGCATGTCGGCCACCGTTGTCAAAATAAAATTAAAAGAAAAAAGTAAAAATTTAAACTAACTTTCAATTTTGGATTAAAAAGTAAGGAAATTCTAGCATTTTAGAATTTAGGACGTTTTGCATAATTTAATACTGTTTTATCTTGGGACAGTCCAAGGCCTAAGAACGAACATATCGTGTGTGTCTGAAGTGTAGTAATAGGGAGTTTATTTACACGAGACTTAAGTATTTGGAGATTTGGGGAAAAAGAAAAAACTTCTGCGGGTAGCAGGTTCCATAATCTGGACCCTCTAGGAATAAAGGGAACGAACAAAGTGGAATGTTCGGGGCCTCTCAAGTTGAACCGTAAAAAAATCATAAAAGTTGCACTATGAGTTGGTCTGTTGGACCTGGAAAAAGGGGAATTGTACTGGCCAACTTGTTGGAGCAAACCGTAAAAAACATATTAAAAAAGGACAAACCCCTAACTCGTCGGTGGGCAAGAAAAGGAAGCTTTTCTGCAAGTGTGGGATTTATTAATAAGACGAACTGCTCTTCTCAGAATGGAGTTAAGAATGCTAAATGTTGAAAGATATATATATATATATATATATATATATATATATATATATATATATATATATATATATATATATATATATATATATATATATATATATATATATATATATATATATATATATATATATATATATATATATATATATATATATATTTTTTTTCTATAGAAAACATCTTATTTAGAACACTATTGAAAAAAAAACCTCACCTGAAAACAAAGAAACGACATTCAAAGTTTATTTTTCACTAATTCTAATCGTTTCTTCACAAAATAAATCTCATTCAAAGTTACTTTCCCCCTTTTTTCTAATAAATATTATTAATAATTCTAACGCCCAATCAACTTCAAACTAATCAGTTTGACATTTATAATAAACGAGGAAGCGCGCCAAATTCAAAATTAAGAAATCTATTTTCTTTACATCTCCCCCTCCCGGAAAGAAAATTCATTTATGAATTTTCTCTTCAATCTCATAAAGTTCTTCTTCCAACTCTTCTTTATTTTGGTTTCCCCCCCCTTTTTCATTTTTTTGTTATTTGTACTAATTATTTTTGTAACATGAAATAGATTTGACTCTGTTTTCCTGTGTCCTGTACCCCTATCTTATAAATTGTATTTGTTTTTTTTTCTACTTTTTTTATATGGTCCAATTCTCAGTTCATCTAGTTTTTCTATTAAGTTTATTACCATTTTCTACATATACCATATCTCCAACCTTAAATTCTATATTTTTTCTTTTTCTATCATACCATTTTGTTATAGTAATGTGATTTCAAAGTTTTAAATGGCGCTCTTTCTTTGTCTCGGTCCAGTCACTATGTATACATTTATTGCGTAGCTCATTTGGGACGACTTTAACATTTTTCCCATATAACAAATAGCAAGGTGCGTAGCGGGTTTTTGAGAATTAGTCTGATTGTATTTTCTACGCATTCATGTGCTATTGTAGTCCCCTTTCTTTTCTCCATTTTATATATATATATATATATATATATATATATATATATATATATATATATATATATATATATATATATATATATATATATATATATATATATATATATATATATATATATATATAATAAAAATAAAAATAAATTTACTGATTAGTTTTTTTTGTGTATATAGATGCAAATTTAGTACATAAGCTATTTTATTTATTATTTTAAATATGATTGAATTACACTTTTGCTAGCTTTATGGCAGAAATGGGGATATATTAGTTTTCCTCCATAATATAAATTTAATTTAAAAACTTTTACCACGTATTTCTGCTTTAAACAACATAAAGTTAGTTATATAAAAGTTTTCAGGCGCGATTTGAAATAATACCATATGGGAATTCAACATTTTTTTCGTGTAAAAAGTAGTTCCTTCCTCTTCTTTTATTTTTAGATACTTTAGAAAGACTTTAAGCGTCAGTACTAACATTCTATGGAAGCCTTAAGTATAGTAAAAGGTAGTTTATTTAAAAAAAAAAACATTTTAAGCGAAAAGAAAAAGCAAAACATTTTGAAAACAGAAAATACTTTGGAATAAAGGAACAAGCAATGTGGAAAGGTCAGGGCTTTTTTAGAGACTTACTAGAACAAACCAGAATTGTGGAGAAATGCATGAAGATAGAACTTTACACCCTTCCTTTGGAGCTGCTGAAAAAACGTCTTTTTTTGGGTTGAAAAGACACTTGTTTTTTAAGCTGCTGTGGAATGAATATAGCGTACATAGACAATTCGTTATTTTAGGTAAAAACACGTACAAGATTAAATATCTACTCTATGTAACTTGATTATTCATGGACAAAAGATAAGTTTTAACCAAAATAAAAAAATGCTTCTTTGGGAATTAAGAAAATACTAAAATACGATGAAATTGTCTGAAATATCCAGTTGAAATGTTTGTGAAACGAAGCACGTACAGTTTTACCACTCCTAACTTTATTTGGCATTATGTAGAGATATGTTATAACAAGGTAGTTGGAGATTGTAGTAACTGTATTTATAATAGGTCATAAAGGTTTAAAAGGATATGTTGAGTGTGCAACAAATGGGAAACTTTTTTATTTGTAATTTGTCAGAATGTTTTTTACTTTATAAAAGTTAGTGCATAATTCCTAACTATATTAGCAGTGGTTAGTTAGTAAAAGTAAAGGAATATTTAAAGTAAGTCAAAAAATTTAAAACTGCTGTAGTGCCCTTAATTAAAGAAATATAACAAAATGTTATATGAAAAAATTATTTAGAATAAAAAGTTGGGCTTAAATACAGTTTTTTTTTAAATTTTGATTTACCCCTATATGTTACATATTTTTATTATTCTAATGTACTACTTTTAAAACTAGCTACAACCAAGCCACTTTTAATTAACTTTTTTCAAATTCACGCGTATTTGTAAAATTAAAGTGAATTATATTTTTTTAGCTAACCGTAAACTTCAGGTTGGTCAGAAAAACTTTGGGGGCCTGGTAATGGAAGTTAAGAGATCATATTATGTATAGATGGATTGCGGCAGCTAATAAATTAATAACGAAAGTAGATTTATGTAAATGTCTTTACTAGACTTTTTTAAAACTTATAAGCCGTCAGATACTACCAATCTACCGAATCTTATTAATGGTATATAACCTTATCTATCCTTTGAAAATAATTTTGTCTATAGACGATAAACCAAAAAGTTTCGTCCTGATTCGGCTACTTTAAACCTTTTTTTTTTAATAGAAAGAACATTTTAAGTTAGCCTTGTATAATAAAAGCTTTTCGTTGTCATTCCCCACTTAATAACGTCCATAACAATCAGAAATTATAGCTTATAGGGATAATGGACAATCTCGTGTCAGTGCCCATGTTAATTAGAGCGGTTTAATGGGCCTCAAACACGCTGTCTAGAATCACCCGAAAACACGGAATTAAAAGAAATATGAAAAAGTAGGTTCTCAGAAATTTCTAATGGCGCTTTGGTAAATTAATTGCTAAAATTTTCTTAAAACTAATTTAGTTGGATGTCATATTTCCAGGAGTTATTCTAAATGAAAAAAAAGTGTGTCATATTCTCAGGGGTTATTATACATAATAAACTAGTGACTTATATTTTCAAGGATTACTCTAAATAAAAAACCAGAAGTCATATTTTCAAGGGTTGTTCTACATAAAAAAAACTAGTGTGCCATATTTCCAGGTGTTTTTCTAATGGGAAAACTGGGGTAACATATTTCTAGAGGTTACTCTATCTAAAATAAACTGGGGGTCACATTTCTAAAAATTATTGTACATAAAAACTTGTGTGTCATATTTCCAAGGGTAACTCTACATAAGAAGACTGGTGTGTCATATTTTTAGAGGTCACTCAACATAAGTCAACAAAACAAACAATTCTCAATAGCTTGATCTGACAAACGTTTCTAAGAAGGGCTACAGTTTAATAATAGTCGATTTGTGCCTTCACCCATTAATGTTTTTTATACATTTTACAATATAGTTTTTTATTTATTTTGCGCAATTTTCCACAGAAAATAATAATTTTTGCTTATTACCTAAAAAAGTAATGTATTACTTTATGTGATAAAGGAAGGGGTTAACTTACCTTTAGTTTCCCAATTTAACTATTTTAAATTTTTTTGGTCAATTTTAAAAGAATTACTTTTACTGGGTCTTCTTCTTATTCCCTGGGAGCCATCTTGATTCACTACCGGAGGCAGCGCAGCCTCTTGGGCTTTTTGTGCCTAATCTCCCATTATCTTTTATACCAATCCTCCCATTAGTCTTGTTTCTTCTACAAGTACTGTATAACCCCGAGACTGGTTGGATGATATATTCCTGTGGGCTCATTTTCGGTTGCCCAAATAATGCCTGTCTTTTGTGATTCAATGCTTCACATTAGCACAGGATATGGTAGGCTGTTTCTGTCCCCTCGTCGCACATTCTGCAACTTGGGTCTCCATTGTATGAGCCTATTTTGGGTAGGTGTCCTTTTAAGTTATCGTGCCCTGTTAGCAACCCTACCGTTAGGCGAAGTCTTTTTCTACTTTGTCTGAGTAGTTCTTTCTTCGTTCTTTTGGATGGGTTTCTCTTGAGGTTTTTTTCTAGCAAAATTCTGAGTTTTTGGCTGCCAAAAACTACACCTGTAACACTTATACCAGTTTGTTTAATGGATCTAAAAAGTATAATTTTTGTCAAATTTTGCATAGAGACTAGAAATCAGTTATACAACGAGTTACACAGATGTAGAAAACAGCAAAAACACTTTAAAAAAACATGTTTTCTTTTCTTCACTTACCTTTTTAATTTTCCCAGGAAATTTTAATACAATTTTGCACATATCATGCTGAAATTTGCAGTGGTGATCAGTGGCGGTTCCTCCATAGGAGCACAGGAGCACGTGCACCTCCAAAAAAATTTAAAATAAAAATTATTTTTCATCGTGAATTATCCGGACCTCCCTAATTTACCGTACGCTAATACAAAACATAGTGTATTAGCTCCCTAACGACGAGCTGACCGAAAGAATCCGATTACGGCCGTTCGACGTTTCGGTAATCGGCCGGTCGCACGTGCGTTTATGTAGGCGTGGTTTATGCAATTTCTATGGAAGATTATGCCAGCGGGCGGAGGGGGGCAATGCGATTATTAATAGGAAGAGGCGCACACTTTTTAGGTGCTCCATATAACCATTTGGAGCTGTTACTGCGACAATTTAGGGTGCGTTTCAGTTATTTCACTAAAAATGGTCCGATTTACGGTGGAATATTTGCAAAACAATTTTAACTCTTTGAGTTTAGAGCAAAAAATTGAAGTTAAGCGTGCTGGAAGACCTAGACCTGAAATTTCCCTCACACAGACCACCAAATGTAAGTCTAGGGAGTTTAATAGAAAATTCAAAATGGAAATTTATGAAAAGAATGATTGGATTTGTGGATGTGATACAACTAACCGATTGTTTTGTTTTTCGTGCTTGTTGTTCAGTCGCGGAAACGCAGAGCCTGCCTGAACAAAAACTGGGATAACCGACTTGGGGCATTTGGCGCAAAAAATAAAAAAACATGAAAATACTCAGGCTCATATTAACGCTCAGTTGGAGTTACAGCTTCTGGGGAAAGTTGATACAAGGCGGCAGTTAGATAGTACATATAGGCGCAATGTTCAACAACAAAACGAACAAGTTAAAAAGAACAGATATGTACTCTCAAAAATAATTGACTGTATAAAATTTTGCGGGGCCTTCGAGTTAGCCCTTCGTGGTCATGACGAAAAAGACAATTCATCAAATCCCGGTATTTTTAGAGAATTAATAAATTTCACTACCGAGTTGGATATAGCCCTTAAAGACCACTTCGAAAAATCTACTGTATTTAAAGGAATTTCGAAAATCATCCAAAACGAGTTGTTGGATTGCATTTAACAAGTGACTCAAGAAAATATAAGATTAGAAATTTCGAAAGCTGACTATGTTTCTGTTATGGCTGATGAAACAACCGATGTGGCCAATTGTTATCAAATGACTACAGTATTTAGGTATATTTTATCAAATGGCACACCTGTTGAACGTTTTTGGAATTTTGTCAATCCCCCTGATCACGATGCAGTTAGCCTTTCAGAGTGCAAAAGAGCTAATTTAAAGCAAGTAATAGATAAACCAGAAAAACTTATTTCCCAAAGTTATGACGGTGCGAGTGTAATGAGTGGACGCCATGCTGGTGTACAAACTCTTATTAAACGTAAATATATTTATGCATTTTTTGTTCACTGCTACGCCCATCAGCTGAACTTGATTTTGTCCCAAGCAGCAAGCCAAAATCAGGAAGTGCGAGTATTTTTTTCAAATTTAACTGATGTCTCAATTTTTTTCCCATTCCCCACAACGAATAGCAGTTTTGGATGAAGTTGTCGGTCAAAGAGTACCCCGGTCTTCTGCTACAAGATGGAATTTCAAAAGTAGAGCTATAAATACAGTGTATGAATATGGTGAACTGTTAATAGAATGTATGGAGAAAATAGAAGCGACTTCAAAACAGACAATTACTATAAATCAAGCAACTGCTATCTGTCGTATGCTACAGGATTCAAAGTTTGTATTCTGGCTGACTGCATTTCATAAAATTTTGCCACATGCTGATATTTTGTATAATCAGCTACAAAAAACATTAACAGACCCTGTGCAAATACGCGCAGCTATTGCAAGTTTTCAAAATAGCATTCAAAAAGAAAGAGACGGTTCGGAGACCATTCAAAACGAAATTTCCGAACGTACCACTCAAACTAAAAGGCGCCGGGGAAATGAAGACCCGCATATCAACAGAACAGTAGCAGCTAAGGAAGTTTGTGACACTGTAATTACATAGGTAAAAGACAGATTTTCCTTTACTAAGCATTTGAACGCTGCTCTTCTTTTCTCATCGGATAAATTTCCTCAGTACGAAAAGCAATTTCCAATGCAACACTTAGAAATTGTAATGGAAGCATATCCATTTTTAGATAAAGCTCGTCTTCAGACTGAGTTAGAACTAATCTACCGAAGACCAGATTTTAGAGATATGAGTGGTGCTATCAACTTATTAAAATTTTTGACAGAAAATAATCTTTGCGCCTATTTTCTGCCACTTTCAACCTACTACAAATCATTGTTACCATACCAATGACCACAGCCGAAGCAGAAAGGAATTTTTCCACTTTAAAGAGAATAAAAACAGCATTGGCAAAGCTATCCATTGAGAAAAAAATTATAGAAGCCATTCCAAACTTCAATGAAGCTGTTATCGACAAGTTTGCTGCACAAAAGAATAGAAGACTAGACTTTACGTTTAAGCAATGTACAAACTTAAATTTATTTTGCTTAAAATTTTATAATTTTTTATTAAAAACGTTTATTATTTTTTATTTTTTCATTTGCTTCTATACCTTTTAAGACCCAAGAAATAACTTTTGGGCGTGACATCCCATAAAAATCTTGCCTCTGGTATGTTGGCCTCCATTGGTTTTGTATTTTTGTGTTTTACGTCTAGTGCACCCCTTAAATACTTACCACGAGCCGCCACTGGTGGTGATAAAAATCTCAGTGTCAAAACGAAGAAAAATTCCCAGCGTTTATTAATTTCTGGTAGATACTTTTATAAAAACATCTATTGAAAATTTGTTTTCTACTGGAGAAATCCAGTAATTTTGCTTTATCTCAATCTTTTAAAGTTTAACTAAAGTAAAATTTAAGCGAAATTTTTTTCTTTTAAGATTTTCCAAATATAACTTTTTCTTTCAACTTTTATCTGTTAATCATATCTTTTAAATAAACGTAAACCTATGATTTTACATAAAATGCTCAGTTTAAACAGTAAGTTAAATAAGTTGCCTTCCACGTACTTTTTTGTGATTTTTATTCTCCATTTATAAAAAATATTCCTTTTTTAGATTGTGAAGCCTATTTAATATTTAGCAAAAGCTTTTATTTTAAATGCCTGTTATTCTAACTTTAAGGTATGTTTATTCTCAAGCGAAATGTAATTTTTTATTGTAAATCGTATTTTCTAAACAAGCAAAATCTTTTACTAGAAATCACTTTTCGTATTTTTCAATTTGTGGTTTATTTGTCCTCTTGTCAATTCCAACCGTGGATATACTGTAATTGATATCATTCAAATTAAAAATATATAATACTACTCCTAAATTAATTTACTTTATCGTACAAGGTTTGCCCTGGTTTCTTTTTAATATGACCCAAAATAATCACTTATAAAAAAAATATATAAAAATTTTACAATCATTCGATTTACAAAGGAATATTTTATAACATGTCTAAAACTGTCTTTTTTCCTAAGATATCGCAATTATGAAAAAAAGAGTTCAATATAAAAAGCCTAAACTTAAAAATATATATTTTTAAAAAATTTATTCGTTGCTTAAACCTAAGTTATTTAATATTTATGGAAGGGACTTATGGGTTTCTAGGGTCCGGTTTCAAAAACTCTAATTTTGTGTTCTCTTATTTATATAGGTATTTATCAATAAAACATTTCACATATAAGCTGTATCTTTTCCTTATTAGAGACTGAAAGGGGGTATTTTTTAAGAGATCGTTATATTATTTACGAATTATTTATAACATTTAAGATTCTCCTTTAAATGTACAAATGCAAAAAAATACAAATGAAATTTTTAGTCTTCATTTAAATTTTAAAACTAGATACCGCAGTTTTTAGTTATATTTAAATCCATTTAGGGTGTCAAACAACGCGGGATTTAAACCAAACTCTCGACCATGTCACTGGATCAACAATATTGTTATTATCTAAACTTAAATATGTTTTTGGAAATATAAAAATTGGTTTTTCCCAAAAATAATGAGTATTAAAGAACGAAATTTTATTTATGAGGTTTGGGACGAGAACACAAATTGTGAATGTTTTGTTTAATTTTCGTATAAAATTTAGGATCCTCCAAGAAATGTTTTATTATTTATGATGTTTTGTCATATATAAGTTTCTTTTGGCTAGTATATTTGTAATTTTCAAAAAGGTTGATGTGTTAAATTATTTTTATGGTTATCCGAAATTACGTCAGCATCAAGCATAGGTAACCATGTAATATTTAAATTACCAGATATTGATGCTACCTATTTATATTTATTTAATAATATAAATGCACTTTTTTTATTTTAGGTTTTTTGGACAAAATCATTCCGGTTTATTATGTGTTTGTTATCAAATGGATGTTGACATATTTTTGATTTGTGAAAAATTAAGAGTTTTTAATGTATGTTTTATGTTTCTTTTATATGTTTGGCCAATAGTTTAAATGTTTTAAATATATAAAATTTATTACATTTACAAGGGATCTTATAAATAACCTTTTTTGTGTTTTTCTTTATATTGGGTTTTCTTTTTGTTATTGAGATCTAATCTATTTTATGTTTAAAGATTGTACAAATATTAATTTATTACTTATTTGTTGAATTTAATTTGATAAGCCAGAATATGTGTAAAAAAATTAATAGACCATTTTAATTTTATCTTAAATCTGGTTGTTTAAATTTTAGAAAGTATAAAATCAAAAAATAATTATTTTGAATTAAAATATCTTTTAAAAATTTTGTTTCATTTTCTTAATTTTAATTAGCATAAATTATCTTAATTTTATCAAAAATACATTTTACAACTTTATTTTTAACATCATTGGGTAATTATAATTAAAATTTAAGTATCTGTTTGTATGTGAAGGTTTTTTGTAAATTTTATTTTTAAAATTATTTACATATTTTTTAAAAGATAATCAAGAAAAAGAAAGTAAGGATTTTTTTCTAAAGATAAATGAATAAGGGGTTCATGTATAAATGTGTATTAATAAATTATATAGACAATGTTTGTCATATTAATAAATATGAAAAATGACATCTAAATATCTTCACCAAACTAAAAGTTTATTTTGACTATTTTGTACAAAATTAAATTTAAAATATTACTTAAAATAAAATAATCTAAAAAAAAACTAATTTATAATAATAATTTTCCTTTGGAACTTTCATAAATGTCACTACTTTTAAAAGGGTTCAATTTAAGTGGATTCTAATGGAATCTGTGCGAAACTTTCAACTAAATAAGCTATGCAGTTACTCAATTAGGTATATTGCTTCTTGCACTAACTTGGGAGTACGAAAAGCGGCGGGTTTTCATTTAAATACCTTTGAACTCTGAAAATGATTAACATTCATATGCATCAGCAAAATAAACTATATTTATATTTAAAACGTAAAGGTTTTTCATTTTTAGTGCTCTTTCTTAATTAAAATTAAAGAGATCTATAGAAAATTGCAAAACAAGATATGTGTATTATATACTAAAAAAACAAAATAAACTATAAAAAACCTATTTATATCGCTTAAAAGGTTTATCTAATATTTTATGTTTTAAATATTAAAGAAACCTACACGTATACATTTTACCATTCAACTAATTTTAAAAAGTTATATATATATATATATATATATATTTATATATATATATATATATATATATATATATATATATATATATATAATATATATATATTTATATATATATATATATATATATATATATATATATATATATATATATATATATATATATATATATATATATATATATATATATATATATATATATATATATATATATATATATATATATATATATATATATATATATATATATATATATATATATATATATATATATATATATATATATATAGCTTTTTAAAATTTGTTGAATGGTAAAATAAACCTTTTAAGCGATGTAAATAGGTTTTTATAGTTTATTTTGTTTTTTTAGTATATAATACACATATCTTTGTTTTGCAATTTTACTTCAAGATCTCCTTTTAATTTAATTTAGAAAGAGCACTAAAAATGAAAAACCTTTACGTTTTAAATATAAATATGGTTTATTTTGCTGATGCATATGAATGTTAATTATTGTCAGAGTTCAAAGGTATTTAAATGAAAACCCGCCGCTTTTCGTACTCCCAAGTTAGTGCAAGAAGTAATATACGTAATTGAGTAACTGCATAGCTTATTCAGTTAAAAGTTTCGCACAGATTCCATTAGAATCCACTTAAATTGAACCCTTTTAAAACGTAGTGACATTTATGAAAGTTCCAAAGGAAAATTATTATTATAAATTAGCTTGTTTTTTAGATTAATTTATTTTAAGAAATTTTAAATTTAATTTTGTACAAAATAGTCAAAATAAACTTTTAGTTTGGTGAAGATATTTAGATGTCATTTTTCATATTTATTAATATAACAAACATTGTCTATATAATTTATTAATACACAGTTATAAGAACCCCTATTTTTATCTTTAGAAAAAATCCTTACTTTCTTTTTTTTTGATTATCTTTTAAAAAATATGTAAATAATTTTAAAAATAAAATTTACAAAAAACCTTCACATACAAACAGATACTTAAATTTTAATTATAATTACCCAATGATGTTAAAAATAAAGTTGTAAAATGTATTTTTGATAAAATTAAGATAATTTATGCTAATTAAAATTAAGAAAATGAAACAAAATTTTTAAAAGATATTTTAATTCAAAATAATTATTTTTTTTATTTTATACTTTCTAAAATTTAAACAACCAGATTTAAGATAAAATTAAAATGGTCCTATTACAATTTTTTTTTACAAAAACAAAACCATACAATATAAACAAAAACACAAAAAAGGTTATTTATAAAATCCCTTGTAAATGTAATAAATTTTATATAGGTAAAACTTTTAAACTATTGGCCAAACACATAAAAGAACATAGAACATACATTAAAAACTCTGAATTTTTTC
The DNA here is from genome assembly GCA_019359885.1 of Listronotus oregonensis. Lineage (NCBI taxonomy): Eukaryota > Metazoa > Arthropoda > Insecta > Coleoptera > Curculionidae > Listronotus > Listronotus oregonensis. The sequence goes on along the minus strand of JAHBCN010005548.1, from coordinate 5,343 downwards.
ACAAATCAAAAATATCTCAACATGCATTTGATAACAAACACATAATAAACTGGAATGATTTTGTCCAAAAAACCTAAAATAAAAGAAAGTGCATTTATATCATTAAATAAAGATAAATGTGTAGCATCAATATCTGGTAATTTAAATATTACATGGTTACCTATGCTTGATGCTGACGTAATTTCGGATAACCATAAAAATAATTTAACACATCAACCTTTTGAAAATTACAAAAATACTAGCCAAAACAAACTAATATATGACAAAACATCATAAATAATAAAACATTTCTTAGAGGATCCTAAATTTTATACGAAAATTAAACAAAACATTCACAATTTGTGTTCTCGTCCCAAACCTCAAAAATAAAATTTCGTTCTTTAATACTCATTATTTTTAGGAAAAAACAATTTTTATATTTCCAAAACCATATTTAAGTTTAGATAATAAGAATATTGTTGATCCAGTGACATGGTCGACAGTTTGGTTTAAATCCCGCGTTGTTTGACACCCTAAATGAATTTAAATATTACTAAAAACTGCGGTATCTAGTTTTAAAATTTAAATGAAGACTAAAAATTTCATTTGTATTTTTTTGCATTTGTACATTTAAAGGAGAACCTTAATTGTTATAAATGATTTCTAAATAATATATCGATCTCTTAAAAAATACCCCCTTTCAGTCTCTAATAAGGAAAAGATACAGCTTATATGTGAAATGTTTTATTGATAAAAACCTATATAAATAAGAGAACACAAATTTAGAGTTTTTGAAACCGGACCCTAGAAACCCATAAGTCCCTTCCATAAATATTAAATAACTTAGGTTTAAGCAACGAATAAATTTTTTTAAAATATATATATATATATATATATATATATATATATATATATATATATATATATATATATATATATATATATATATATATATATATATATATATATATATATATATATATATATATATATATATATATATATATATATATATATTTTTAAGTTTAGGCTTTTTATATTAAACTCTTTTTTTCATAATTGCGATATCTTAGAAAAAAGACAGTTTTAGACATGTTATAAAATATTCCTTTGTAAATGTGCTTGTAAAATTTTTATATATTTTTTTATAACTGATTATTTTGGGCCATATTAAAAAGAAACCAGGGCAAACCTTGTACGATAAATTAAATTAATTTAGAAGTAGTATTATATATTTTTAATAGAATGATATCAATTACAGTATATCCACGGTTGGAATTGACAAGAGGATAAAAAATACAAATTGAAAATAAGAAAAGTGATTTCTATAAAAGCTTTTGCTTGTTTAGAAAATACTATTTACAATAAAAAATTACATTTCGCTTGAGAATAAACATACCTTAAAGTTAGAATAACGGCATTTAAAATAAAAGCTTTTGCTAAATATTAAATATTACAATCTAAAAAAGGAATATTTTTTATAAATGGAGAATAAAAATCACAAAAAAGTACGTGGAAGGCAACTTATTTAACTTACTGTTTAAACTGAGCATTTTATGTAAAATCATAGGTTTACGTTTATTTAAAAGATATGATTAACAGATAAAAGTTGAAAGAAAAAGTTATATTTGGAAAATCTTAAAAGAAAAAAAATTCGCTTAAATTTTACTTTAGTTAAACTTTAAAAGATTGAGATAAAGCAAAATGACTGGATTTCTCCAGTAGAAAACAAATTTTCAATAGATGTTTTTATAAATGTATCTACCAGAAATTAATAAACGCTGGGAATTTTTCTTCGTTTTGACACTGAGATTTTTATCACCACCAGTGGCGGCTCGTGGTAAGTATTTAAGGGGGTGCACTAGACGTAAAACACAAAAATAAAAACCAATAGGCCAACATACCAGAGGCAAGATTTTTATGGGATGTCCGCCCAAAAGTTATTTTTGGGTCTTAAAAGGTATAGAAGCAAATGAAAAAAAAAATAATAAACGTTTTTAATAAAAAATAATAAAATTTTAAGAAAAGTTAATTTCAAAATTACATCAGTTTGTACATTGCTTAAACGTAAAATCTATTTCTTTTTTTTTGTGCAGCAAACTTGTCGATAACAGCTTAATTGAAGTTTGGAATGGCTTCTAAATTTTTTTTTCTCAATGGATAGCTTTGCCAATGCTGTTAGTCTTTCCTGGCTCATGGAACTTCGAAAAAATTTTTTTTATTTTCTTTAAAGTGGAAAAAAAATTCCTTTCTGCTTCGGCTGTGGTCATTGGTATGGTAACAATGATTTGTAGTAAGTTGAAAGTGGCAGAAAATAGGCAAAAAGATTATTTTCGTAAAAATTTTTAAAATTGTTGATAGCACCACCTTTTTAAAATCTTTTTCGGTAGATTATTCCCCAACTCATCTGAAGACGAGCTTTATCAAAAAAAGGTATGCTTCCATTACAATTTCTAAGTGTTGCATTGGAAATTGCCCCGTACATCGTTTAAAAAAAGGTTTTTTTATTTTTTAAATTTTAAAATTAAAGGGACCTACACATGTACATTTTACCATTCAAAAAATTTTTAAAAACTTATATATATATATATATATATATATATATATATATATATATATATATATATATATATATATATATATATATATATATATATATATATATATATATATTCATATCGACAAATTTAAAAAAAAAAATAAATTCAAAAAAAATCCCAAATCAATATTATTAAAAGGTACTGTAACTATATCTGCATAAGGCTGTGCTTGTTTTTTAAATCAGGGTAAGTAACCCAGTATCTGTATGCCACAGTTTAAAGGGATAATCAAAACTTTGTTAATAAACACAGCATGCCAGACGCGGTCAAAAGCCCTGGATATGTCAAGGGTAACAAGGTGGGATCCTTTTTTTGAAAATAGTTTGCATACAGTTACTATGTAGAAAATAATTACTCTTATAAGAAAAAAAATCTAAAAGAGGCGAGTTCGGATAACTACAAGTTTAGGAAAATTTTTTTTTTTGTAAAACAATGGCTGGTTTGCCATCTAGCCCAGACAAGACTGGGAATAAATCTGCATAACGCTGCGCTTGTTTTCCAAGTGACTGATTTAGGTAACTGTATGCTACAGTATTGGTAAAAACTTACTATCCAGAAAAACTTCACTCTCATAAAAAAATGTAAAAAGGCGACTAAGGATAGACGCAAGTTCATGGGCTCGTTTTTTTTTTAAACGACTGCTGGTATGCCATTCATCACAGATAGTTCCTTGGTATTAAGAGAAAAAACAATGAGCTTAAATTGCTAGACTTAAAATGTTGATTTTGTTGAAAAAAATTACCAAACCAATAGAGATTAAGCAAAGAGTTCAAGGATTTTCCTTTAGACGTGAAAGCAATTTTGTCTTCGACGGTGAGGGGTAAAAAATGCTACTACAGAAGTTTTGATTAATATGTTATGTAAAAGATTACAAAGACTTAAAGATGGAACTACATGTGTATGCAAATATTTAAACAATCTTGGTAATAACTTTAATGTGGTTAGTACCAATTTAGTTTTATTAAGACTAGTTTAACGCAAAGAGTTGATTTTTGTAAATTGTTGTAGATCTCATTGTAGTATTGGTACAAGTTTGGTAAGTTGTAGCAATGGAATCGTGTCGTAAACTTACAAATTATTATAATATACCAAAAACCATCAATATCTTATATATTCTCTTCTGTTTATTAAACTTATTGTCGTTGTCAAATATTTTACTTTTTATCACCCAGTTGCGAAAATTTTTTCTTTTCGTAACTAATTTTATTTTTGTAACTAGTTATGAAAAGTAAGTTATTTTACAACGTCAATGAGTTTTGAAAAGTGTCAATTTCAATGTCCAAATTAGAAAATAGTTATTTTTGCAGCCAGTTGGGAAAAGCACAGGATATGAGTTATGAAAAATAGTGTTTCCCAACGCGTTTCACACAATATTTTTATCTAATTTTGAATATGATATGATTCTTTTTAATTCAATTTTAAAAAATATTTTTCAAAACTTATTGACGTTGTCAAATATTTTACTTTTCATCACCCACTTGCTAAAAATTTTATTTTTCCGTAACGAGTTTTACTTTTCGTAACTATTAATGAAAAGTAAAATATTTTACAACGTCAATAGGTTTTGGAAGTGTGTAACTTTAAATGTCAAAATTAGAAAAAATATATTTAGCCACTAAAATATGATATGTTAAATGTAGTAGCTGTATGCATTTTTGTGCAAGGCCAATCAAAGAAAAAAAAAAATTAAATTAATAAAATATACGGACAAAATTGGACCAGATAATTGGACCACACAGTTTATTCTTTATACTGGCAGTTTCCAAACCGAAAACGTGCGGAATATCCACGCCAATTCTCTCATTTCCCATGTTTCTTTTCCCTATTGCCATTTGCTATCCCATTGACCTCATATATTTTTACGGATGATAAAATCGTTAGCATAATCGGTATGGTCTATGGAGCAAATTTATTTTTAGCATTATACCATCGTGTGTTTGTATTTTGCATTTCTGAATTCAAATAAATTTTTAGTAACATTTTTAACTTTTTTTTTGTTACATGCATTTTTTATATTAAGAGGCTCTGCAACTATCCTTTGGACTAGAGTCTCTAGGCTGTGGAACCCTCTGTCTGTAGGGGTCGGTTCCTCTACTCTTTTTGAAAAATAAACACATTTCTAAAGGCCAGTAATTTCAAATAAAAAAAAATCAATCGTGTCATATATGGCTATGAACAAGTGCCAGAACCTGCTGGTGGAAGTTATGTTAATAAGGACATTGATTGAATTTGTGAATTTTTAGAAAGATGTAATAAAAAAATAAAACATTAAAATATTTGACTTTCACAAAATATAATAAGGTGGCAGCATAAAAAAACTATACGCCTATTACTGGTATAATAGGAGATTTCGCAGTAAGAAGTCCTTCTTGCATGAATTTTGAAGGAAATGTGTTGGTAAATTGGAGTATTTGGTATCAAAAACTGGATCTGTACATGAAAATAAGTAAAAAACCAACTAAGAGGAAAGCAAGAAGTTCAGAAGAAATATTATAATCGAGGTACTACTCAACTGCCAGATTTTTCAATAGGACAATCAGTTTTATTCAGAACAGAAGAGGGAATATGGTGTTCTGCGTCTATTATCAAAAATATTAATAGAAATTACTTTAATACTGTTATTCTTTCTTCGTCAGATTGTCAATTAGTTCAACAAAAGTTAGATTGGTTAGTAGCGTGGTGTAACACAAATTTTTTTACTTTAAATTTATGTAAAATATTGAGATTTTATTAAAACCGTTCACCTGTGTTATTTAAATATCAA
>JAHBCN010005547.1:0-54573 GCA_019359885.1 Listronotus oregonensis | reverse complement strand
TATATATATATATATATATATATATATATATATATATATATATATATATATATATATATATATATATATATATATATATATATATATATATATATATATATATATATATATATATATATATATATATATATATATATACAGTGCTTTCATTTCAAAACGAACCACCCTAAATATCTTTAAAAAAAACACTCACCAAAAAAACAAAGAAACACGTCGATTTAGATATACAGGGGAAGTTTAATTTCGTATTTGATAAAATTTTATCGGTCACCTCCTAACCTCCAGTTAACCTCACTTTGATATGTCAAATGGCAACCCCCATAGTGTGACACATCATTGTAAGCGGCATGAAATTTGCTATCCAACAGTACTAAGAAACTTTAAATCGATGGACGTAGAAGCGACTTAGAAGTAAAAATGTGTGTTAATTAGTTTATCGTGTTCAAATAATTTATTTTATCAAATGCTCAAAATGTGCGCCGTTATTGGCGAGACAATAATAAAGTCTGTTTTGAAATTCTTCGCGAACGTTGGCGAAAGTTTGTCTGGTAATACCTCTGCATTCTAGTGTAATTCTACATTTAAGTTCTTGAATATTTGCAGGTGGCGTTTTGTACACTTTACTTTTTAAATAACCCCAGAGGAAAAAGTCTAGAGGAGTTAAGTCTGGAGACCGTGCTGGCCATTCGATGGCACCTCGTCTGCCTATCCATGTGCCTGGAAACTGTTCATTGAGCCACTCTCGAACTGCTAAAGCATAGTGGGAGGGGCTCCATCTTGCTGGAAATGCAAATTATTTTCACTGAGTTCCATAGCACCATTTTCATCCACCTGATTTTCCAAAGATTGGACGATAGAAGGGTATATCGCATTTTCCAAAAGGTTCAGATACAGTTGCCCAGTTAAATTTTCTTCCAGAAAGAATGGCCCGATAATTTCGTTTCCATAAATACCTGCCCAAACGTTGATCTTCTCTGGAAATTGAGTATGTCCTTCCTGAAATATGTGCGGATTTTCATTATCCCAATATCTGCAGTTATGTCTATTAAGAATTCCATTTAAGAAGAAAGTTGATTCGTCAGAAAAGCAGATATTTTTGATCAAATGAGGGTCTTCGTCAATTCGCTGGCACATTGATTCGCAAAATTCTATTCTTCTATCATAATCGTCTTCGTTGAGTTCATGAAGAATTTGTATTTTGTATGGAAAAAACTTATTCTTTTTCAAAATTTTGTGCACGGAACCCGTAGAAATATTGGTCAGCTTAGAAACTTTTGGAATAGACAACGTCGGATCTATTGCGAACTGTCCTAGTACCTCAACCTGGCGTGCTTCGTCTAAAACCCTTTCATTAGTACTTTTCTTGTTGCATACAGATCCAGTTTCTTCAAACTTACGCACCAATTCCATTACATATTTATGCCCCACGTTTTTATTTTGATGCCTCTCATTGAATACTCTGGCGGTTCTACGCGCGCATCGATCTTCAGCCCCATATAGGAAAATTATTTCTATTCTCTCTGCTAGAGTATACACCATTTTAAAATCAAGATTCTTAATTTTAAACTAACGATGTCAAAATGACAATCCTAACAGTAATATTTAACTGGTTCCTAAACGTCTTAAAAACTTGTGCTATTGCAGTGTTTTGCTGTAGCAGGTAACACAAAAAATAATAATTGGAATGAATGCACACTAAAATAGTCTGCGAGGAATTTCAAAACAAGCTTGTCTCGCCAATAACGGCGCACATTTTGAGCATTTGATAAAATAAATTATTTGAACACGATAAACTAATTAACACACATTTTTACTTCTAAGTCGCTTCTACGTCCATCGATTTAAAGTTTCTTAGTACTGTTGGATAGCAAATTTCATGCCGCTTACAATGATGTGTCACACTATGGGGGTTGCCATTTGACATATCAAAGTGAGGTTAACTGGAGGTTAGGAGGTGACCGATAAAATTTTATCAAATACGAAATTAAACTTCCCTGTATATCTAAATCGACGTGTTTCTTTGTTTTTTGGTGAGTGTTTTTTTTAAAGATATTTAGGGTGGTTCGTTTTGAAATGAAAGCACTGTATATATATATATATATATATATATATATATATATATATATATATATATATATATATATATATATATATATATATATATATATATATATATATATATATATATATATATATATATATATATATATATATATATATATATATATATATATATATATGTCTACAACAATGGGATAAATACGGAATAGCTTCGTAAACTACTTTTGGTTGTCAGGAACTAATTGAAAACTGTTAGTCTAAGTTTGGGGAACAGATATATCTACTTGCGAAAGCAAAAGTTTTATGCAGTTCTTGCATCTTTTGGAGAAACATATTTACGACCTATTTTGCTTCTATAGTGTTCTTTTTTTATTAGTTTTATAAACAATTTTATTTACAAAGGGAGAAAAAAGTAACAAGTTAATAAGGAAATTAAATAATGTTTCTGTTAGAACTTGTCTGTCAGAAGAACGGCTTCAAATTATATTATATGCTATAATATAATATATCTATTTCTAAACCAAGCAGCAAAATTAAAATAAACAGAAAAAATTAGAATACAATACGAGGTAAAATATGGTGGCAATAAGAACACTTATAACACAAAATTATAATATTACTAATAATTTAAATGTTCTATATGACCCCCGTTATTTTCGAAACATGCTCTATAACCCCTTCTTAGCCTTTCTAAGCTCGCCAATATTATTTGAGGTTCTTGGTTAAGACGACTAATTTCATTTACAATTTTTTTTCTCATTTCTTCCGTGTTTGTGTTCCCATTTTGGTAAACGACATTCTTCAAGTGACCCCATAGAAAAGTGTCAAAATTGTAATATCTGGACTACTAGGTGGCCATCTAATAGTGCCATAACGTTCAATTCACTGATTGTACCGGCGATTGAGATACTGCACAACTTGACGAACAGCATGGGGCGGCGCTCCGTCTTGTTGCCAAATTATCTTGCGATACGTTTCGAGTGGCAATTCTTCTAAAATGTCCTCAATATCGTTTTTAAGAAGATTCAGATATCTTTCTCCAGTTAAGGATCCGTCATAGAATATTGGCCCGACAATTATATTGTTAAGCACACGACACCAGACATGAAGAGAAGACCTCTCTTGGTATTTGATCTCTTGAAAGTTCCTGGGATTTTGTCTTGCCCAGCTGTGCGTATTGCGTCGATTAAACATTCCCGATGTAGTGAACGTTTAAAACAGGGTAGGATCGTTATCTTGTTCATGGATTAAAATTTGGAAAACAAGATGAAAGCGAAGTTCCTTTTGTTCACGTGTTAAATGCTGTACTGGAAGAACGTGATATGGAAGATACTTAAAATATTTCAGTGTTCTCTGAACCGTCCATAGGTTACTCTTGTTCTTGCAGGGCCATACCCCAAGTCTTTAACTGCGTCAGTAATTGACTTTATGGGATACAGTGCTTGTGGCAGCCAGGTTTTTTCAGGGAAACTATCCTTATAGTATTATGCAGTTTTTAGACAATTGCAGCAGAACCGTAGAAATAAACCCAGCAACCCCTATTTCACCGAATTCCTCGTAAAAATCTATATTTATTGATATAAAAATATACGGGGTATTCCATTTAAAAATACGTCACTCGTGCTGTAACTCTTTTGTTTTTGTTCCAAATGTTTTTCTGATTAGATTATTAAATTCTACGGAAAAAAATACACGAAATGGCTATATTCGTTTTTTAAAAAAGTACAGGAAAGTTTAAAAATAAAGCCCTGTTTACTTTAAAATAAATAACCCTGTACATTGTAAAAAACCTTTTATGAGATTTTTTTATTTTAATGTCTTAAGATTTTCGTTTACTTTTAAAACACCCTGTACATTTTTAGACGCCAAGAATGCAAATTCTCTTATGATTTTAATAGCAAAAACGCAATTTTTATTCAGTTGAGTGTGAAAGCGATAAAAATTTCTGCTGCGCTCGCTAATTTTATACCGAATAATCACCAGTTGGACTTTGAGTAATTAGCAGTTGGTAGACGAATAGAGGTGGAAAATTCCTACTTTTAAAGAGAAATTGTGACGGGTATAACGAGTTTAAAGGTGAAAGCTAATTGCGAATAATTTGTATATAAAGGATCAAAGTAAAGGTAAATTGCTGATAGATTAAATAAATCAGACGACACTCGGGGCCTTAAATAAAGGGGGTGGAAATTTTGAAAGCTTATCCCCCATTTGACAATTAATTAATTACTTTATGTACAGTGTGTACGTAAATAAGCGTGATAACAACATCAAATAATTACTAAACTTTTGTAATTATTCTATGAAATAGAATTATTGCATTATAAAAAACGTTTTTATTTTTACAATCTAGTATATTTTCATATATATTATTCGTAAGATAAAACCACAACATACAGTAGTTCGCCATGGTTAAAGTTAAACAGTAACACAGCGCCACCAAAAAAAAATCCCTACTTGGATTTGACATATTAGTATAAGTTTTTGGGGTTGCTGAAACCGAAATAAAGTTTAGAATTGCGCCATCACGTCAGTTTTTTTAAATTGGTAATACCATGAATTTAGGTTTAAGTTATGACCTAATAAATAGTATATCCTCAGGAAATTCTGAAAAAATTCATACAGAGATTTTTAAAGCTGCTTAATGGGATAAAAGAACTACGGATGTGACCAGTGTAATCCCAACCTCAAATTCAGGTCTTAATTTTTTTTTTAATCTTCAGACAGTCCACCAAAGCTGAGGCCTAAGTACTAATGTACAGGATAATTTGTTTTAAAGTAAACAGGGCTTTGTTTTTAAACTCCCTGTACTTTTTTAAAAAACGAGTATAGCCTTTTCGAGTACTTTTTTCCGTAAAATTCAATAATCCAATCAGAAAAACACTTGATACCAAAACAAAAAAAATTACAGCACGAGTGACGTATTTTTTAATCAATACCCTGTATATTTTTATATCAATACATAGAGATTTTCACGAGAAATTCGTTGATAAAGGGGTTGCTGGGTTTATTTCCTGCGGTTCTGCTGCAATTTTCTAAAAACTGCATGATACTATAAAGATAGTTTCACTTGAAAAAACATGGTTGCCACAGGTCACAGGTGCTTATTTGTCAAAGTCAAAAATTTTAAAAACACCTTTATTACTTTTTGAAGTGTTTTAATAATGAGGTTTTTATCAAAAGAACAGAATCAAATTATATTATATGCTAAAAATGATATGATATGTTTTTAAACCAAGCAGCAAAATTAAAATTAACGGAAAAAATTTAAATACAATACAAGGTAAAATATGGTGGTAATAGGAACACTTAACAAAAAACATTATAATATTACTAATAATTCAAATGTTTTATATGACCATCGTTATTTTCGAAACATGATCTATAACCCCTCCTTAGCCTTTCTAAGCTCGTCGATATTATTTGAGGTTCTTGGTTAAGACCATTAATTTCATTTACAATTTTTTCTCTCATTTCTTCCGTGTTTGTATTTTCATTTTGGTAAACGACATTCTTTAAGTTACCCCATGAAAGTGTCCAAATTGTAATATCTGGACTATTAGGTTGTCATCTAATAGTGCCATAACGTCCAATCAAATAATTGTATCGGCGATTGAGATACTGCACAACTTAACGAATAGCATGGGGTGGCGCTCCGTCTTGTTGCCAAATTATCTTGCGATACGTTTCAAGCGGCAATTCTTCTAAAATGTCCTTAATATCGTTTTCAAAAAGATTGAGATATCTTTCTCCAGTTAAGGATCCCTCATAGAATATTGGCCCGACAATTCTATTGTTAAGCACACCACACCAGACTTGAAGAGAAGACCTCCCTTGGTATTTAATCTCTTTAAATTTCCTGGGATTTTGTCTTGCCCAGCTGTGTGCAATGTTTCTGGCATTCTGGACCAAATAAAAGTAGAAAGAATGTGATTAGTGGGATCCTTACCTCGTATTGAAGTTTTAGGTGGGACCAAATGAATCAAATAACCTCAAAAAATATGATTTAATCATTAACAGGGTTCTGCATTTCAACTAGGATCCCAGATGTACACCAACCATTAGAATCTCGTAGAGTTTCTTCGAGGTAATTGAAACTGTGGTTTTTTTGAGTCAAATCCATCCATACCCATTAGATCTGCGGAGTGAACGCTGTTCATGATTCCAGCAGTAGTCTGCCATCATTGTTTCACCCCACAGTCCCTGATATCTTCTTTCCATATCTTTTATGTCTTAGTGACGAGTCTCGCCTTGCTTTTCTGGAAAATAATCAACATGTGAGTCAAAGAAATGTGGCTTAATACTCATCCCCAAGCGTGGTAGCTATTACGCTTTGGGATGAAAAATAAGTCATTTTTTATTGTTAAACTTTTCAGAGCAGACCAAACTTTGGGGCGCGAATAAGTTTTTGTCACTGGAAAGATACTCAGATTGTCCATGACAACCTTCGAGCTTATACTGCTAGAGGCATCCTTGCAACTTGATCGTGCGCGAGAGAGAAAGAAGAATAGGAGTGCAACATTTCTTTTTCGCTTTACGTGCTGATAAAATGGCAAGAAAAGGTTTATACTCCGCCGGCATAACTAGTTCTTTTTTAGCAGTACCAACAGACGAACACGTAGTGCCACTTTTATTCATCCCTTTACAGTCCAACTTAAAAAGCCTCCAACTTTACACTTCGTTTATTTTTTCACCCCTAAAGTATCCAGACTGTGAAACCTACTTTTTGCGGAGATTTTCCGTTCTTCTCCAAACCTCCAAATTATTAAATCCCATGTTAATAAACTCCCACACCTAAGACACGCATGGTACAGGGTTATTCATTTTAAAATAAACAGGGCTTTATTTTTGAACTTCCCTGTATCTTTTTTAAAAAACCAATATAGCCATTTCGTGTATTTTTTCCGTGGAATTCAATAATCTAATCAGAAAAACATTTGAAAGAAAAACAAAAGAGTTACAGCACGAGTGACGTATTTTTTAAACGAAATACCCCATATATTTTTATATTAATAGATAGAGATTTTCACGAGGAATTCGGTGATATAGGGGTTGCTGGGTCTATTTCCTGAGGTACTGCTGCAATTGTCTAAAAACTGCATGATACTACAAGGATAGTTCCACCTGAAAAAACCTGGCGGCCACAGGTCACAGGTGCTTATTTGTCAAAGTCAAGAATTTTAAAAATACGTTTACTACTTTTTGGAGTAGTTTTATAATGAGGTTTTCATCAAAAAAACGGCTTCAAATTATATGATATATCTATTCCTAAACCAAGGAGCAAAACTACAATAAACAAAAACAAAAAAAAATACAATACGAGGTAAAATATGGTGGTAATAAAAACACTTATAAAAAAATTATAATATTACTAATAATTAAAATGTTCTATATGACCCCATTATTTTTGAAACAAAATCTGTAACCCCTCCTTAGCCTTTCTAAGCTCGCCGATATTATTTGAGGTTATTGGTTAAGACGATTAATTTCATTTACAATTTTTTCTCTCATTTCTTCCGTGTTTGTATTCCCATTTTGGTAACCGACATTCTTCAAGTGGCCCAATGGAAAAGTGTCCCAAATTGTAATATTTGGACTATGAGGTGGCCATCTAATAGTGCCATGACGTCCAATCCACTGATTGTATCGGCGATTGAGATACTGCACAACTTGACGAACAGCATGGGGCGGCGCTCCGTCTTGTTGCCAAATTATCTTGCCATACGTTTCGAGTGGCAATTCGTCTAAAATGTCCTCAATATCGTTTTCAAAAAGATTGAAATATCTTTTTCCAGTTAGGGATCCCTTATAGAAAATTGGCCCGACAATTCTATTGTTAAGCACACCACACCAGACATGAAGAAAAGACCTCCCTTGGTATTTAATCTCTTGAAATTTCCTGGGATTTTGTCTTGCCCAGCTGTGCGTATTGCGTCGGTTAAACATTCCCGATGTAGTGAACGTTGCTTCATCCGTCCAAAGAATCATTTGATCGTTATCTTGTTCTTGGATTAAAATTTGGGAAAGAAATTAAAATGGAAGCCCTTTTTGTTCACGTGTTAAATGCTGCACTGGAAGAACGTGATATGGAAGATACTTAAAATATTCTTGCAGGTCCATACCTCAAGTCTCAAACTGCGTTAGTATTTGACTTCATGGGATACAAAGTAAAATAATTTACAATAGCTCTTCCCGGTTTTTTTCTACTTGTGGTTCTTTTTCTAATATGTAACGATTTTGTTTCTTCGAATAAGACCTGCAGTTTTAAAATCGTTTTTACTGATATATTTCGGTAGAAATTTGCAACACATCTTTGTTTTCCCCACATTAATAATAGAGAGTTATAATTTGAAGCCGTTTTTCTGATGAAAACCTCATTACAAAACTACTTCAAAAAGTAATAAACGTATTTTTAAAATTCTTAACTTTGACAAATAAGCACCTTGACCTGTGGCAGTCAGGTTTTTTCAGGTAAAACTATCCTTATAGTATCATGCAGTTTTTAGACAATTGCAGCAGAACCGCAGGAAATAAACTCAGCAACCCCTATATCACCGAATTCCTCGTGAAAATCTCTATCTATTAATATAAAAATATACGGGGTATTCCATTAAAAAAATACGTCACCCGTGCTGTAACTCTTTTGTTTTTGTTTCAAATGTTTTTCTGATAAGATTATTGAATTTTACGAAAAAAATACACCAAAGTGCTATATTCGTTTTTTTTTTTAATTTAAGGGAAGTTTAAAAATAAAGCCCTGTTTACTTTAAAATGAGTAACCTTGTACATTAGTACTAAGGCTTTAAGCCTTTTTAAATTATTCCAAACAAAACAAAAATTATATATATTTTAAAATCCTGCACTTAAACAAATTTAAATAAATCATTGGTCTATCTGATGGACAATAATAGAAAAAAAAAACAAATTAGAGACTCGTTAAAAGCCCAACCGAACGAACTAGTTAATGAGATTCAAAAAAAGCTTTTATATCCATTAAGTCCGAACCACACTAAGTAAAACATAAACATGCCTTGAATTTCAAGCAGCTTTGAAAAGGCCTCGATTCATTTGAAACTTTTATAAACATTTCTATGACGAACGTACAAAGGCCTTGGTTAAAAATTTAAATTAATTCTTCGCGATTTCTGTGTAAAGCTGTTGCATTTTTTAAAAATCCTTTAATTTTATTCTTTTATTTCGTTTGTCTGATTTGCATAAAGATAAATCTTTCGGGGTTATATAACTGGTCGTTCGTTATGAGGTGGCGCTATTACATTCGCGTAGTTTTATTTATCTAAAAATCGTTGTAACTTTTTATGCACGCGTATAATTTTTTATCTAGATCCAGCAACTAACTTATCGATATAATTTCAGCTATTCAGAGTTGCCGTGTCAGTACTTTTTTACAATGACTATTTTACTAGAATGCTTTACACTGGCAAAATGTTGCAAGAAAACTTAAATCTTGGACTTCCATTGTCTTTATTTATTAATTGATACACAACGTTACGGTTAGTGATGTATCTCCAACCGTTTTCAAGTGATAACTAAAAACTATTCCTAAAAGCTACGACTTATGTACTATTCGAGGTTTTCCGAAGCTTGGCCGATTTTTCACGGTTCAGCAACTGCTGCCAGATATTCGAAATGTCCACACTAGGTTTGCTAAATACATTTTGGTTGTTTGCAATTATTAGGGTAGACTGGGTACGGATGTGACAATTTTCATTTGACGGCCAATAATTTTGTTAGTGTGGCAGTCAGCTGTACAAAATAAGTTTTTTTTGGTGAAGAGTACATTTGCCTACGTATAAATACCAAAATTGTTTTCTTTAGTACTATGGTTAACTAACAGGAGCAAGATAGAAAAAATAGAAAAAATGTCACAACCGACACACCCCAGGGGCGGTTGTGACAGTACTTGAGGTCGGTAGTGACAACTTCAAAAATACACCAAAATGGTCATCAATCACTTTTACTGCACAAAAAATCCTTTCTTCTCGACATAATTAACGTTTACGTAACACAAGAACATTAAATGTTTAAAAGTAATAAGACACCGGGTCTCCGGTAGCGTAGTGGTCAGAGTTTCGGCACGCGGGCCCGGCGATCCGGGTTCGATTCCCAGTGCCGGAGAGACACTTTTAGGTAGTAGTTATTTAAAAATAACGTCCGTAGTGGCACTACCGCGTTGTCTAAAAGGTGCTGTGAAATGCAACATTTGCATGTTTCAGTGCTTGGACAACGTTGACGGAACAACTGGGAAGAAATGGGTTGAACACCGGAAAACCCGGCACTCACGGTACTTTGGTACTTAGGTTTATATATGTATATATAATCCGTAGGATATAATATACATATATAATAATCCTTCGTGAGCTGTCGTAAAGATAAAAAAAAGTCTTCAACCGTTTTTCTCTTTCTTCATATTTCTGCCTACTGCCGCTTTTTCTGGGGTTTCTGTATAAATGGTTGACTTTTTGGTTCTGGAACCTGTTAAATTTCTTTGGTAAGCCTTTGGAAAAGGCCGAACAGTATCAGGGGAACAACAATTGGTGTGGCTGAGGATGACGGAGTTGGCTGATAATTGCTATGATTTCGAATTGAGGATTCTCCCAATTCGGAAAGTGGTAGTGTTTCATCATTAGGTCCAGGATCTTCCCTAATGTTTCTTCTCTAAGGTCCGCGCCGGCTTCATCGCGTTTTCAAAGGTAACACGACAAAGTCATGCGATTAACTTCATGCATTTCTGTAGCTCTCCGTAATGATTATCCTCGTTTCACTTCTGTATAAGCTTCTTTTTATTTTCCTATTTCACATTTACCTTTTTTCGTCTTTTTTATGCGTTTTTATGGCATCTAAAAGCAAAAAAATTGTCCCAACCATACCCAAAAAAAAGTCACAACCGTACCCAAAGCGCTCCTTCGCAAAAAAACAATCACTATGACAATATAAAATAACGTACGTACAAAGTAAGCACTGCTATTAAACCACTAATGTTTAACTAATAATGAAAAAGAACATTTATTTCTTCATGTGTACACATATAAAAACAATCATTAAAATAAATCGAATAAAAATACTTACTTTTGAGCGTTAAAAAGTAATGAGGACCTCTGCTAACGTCAACGTCGCGCGTTGGCTGACGCAATACTGTGAAACACATTCAGACTGGCATGACGATCCTCTCTCACCTTACGCATACCCGGTATTCCTTATAGTTTCGCTAATATTGCGTTTGTTACAACCGTACCCTGTCACAACTGTACCCAGTCTACCCTACAGCTTCTTTAAATTTCCTTTTTTTTTCGGTGAGTTTCTTTATAAATAATTTTTGCTTCCGACCATTGTATGCGGTATTGTTTTGACCATGCGTGTTCGGCAATGCCTGATTTCGACGTTTCACCTCGTTTCGTATGTTTTTTGTGTTCTTTAACTCTAATTTCAAGTGGTTTTTTGTTTCCCGGTGTATACCTTACCTCATTCACAGGGAATTTGGTAGACACAATCATTTTTTGAAACATCGTCTTATTAAGAATTCTTCTTAGAGTGGTTTGAGATTTAAATGCTGTTTTAATATTATATCCCTTTCTAATCATAAATAGTTGGTCCTGTGGAGTCTTGTTTAAATTAGAGTTTTTTTTTCTTATCTTGATATTTGTCGATTGTTTCCTTAATAAATCTTTCACTGTAGCCGTTCTGCTTAAGATCCCTAGTTATATTACTTATTTTGTCTTGAAGGGATTCCTTACCGTTACGTTAGGGCACTGCGCGGTTATATAGAGTACGTATGACCTCTTGCTTCATTTCGTTAGAGTAATTGGAATTCTGGTGTAAATATTTTCCAGTATGGGTAGGTTTTTGTGTACCAAGGTTTGCATATGTCCATTATTTCGTTTGACTAAAACGTCAAAAAAAGGTGAAGCCGATTTTGCTCCCTCATCATTGTGAATTCAATAAAGGTTGAAGACAATTTAGATGTTTTAAGAAACCTTCAAGTTCTTCGTCGTTACCTGTCCATGCAATAAAAGTATCGCCAACATATCATTCATATTCAAAGAAACCTGGCAAAATGTTATAGCAACGACCTGTCTTCTACTGGCAAAACTCTTACCTGCACTTACCTGAACAATACCAATATGATGGTTTCTCAGCGACAAATTTTCGTTAGGTTAAGGAAAAAAACTATTGTCAGTCTGACAAGTGTCACTAATAAACACTGTGTTTCTAGCTAATATTTGGCTCGTTTGCTCGTGAGATAGTCTTGTTGAATATCATTTGAGAAAAAAATTTCTAGGCAAATATTTTTTTTGTCTGTGTTTTATTCAAGTTTGTTGCTTTTATGGCAGTTTCGTTTATGACAGTAGAAAAATGGTTCTGAATCAAAACGTGGTCGTACAAGTCTTGAAGACGAAGCACCTGAAGGATGTTCAAAAAGTGCATCAACATTCGAAATTGCAGCATAAATACTTACTTTATCAGTTATTGTTGAGAACTGTTGTAGAGTTAGTAATGCGATAGTGGTACAGTCTTTGCCACATGATTTTATATTTCGTTGCGATTATACAAAAAAAAAGTATTCTTTAATTTTAAAAATAATTCATGGCATGTACGGACTAGAGGTAGTGATTCTAAGTTAAAGGTTTTAAAAAATATTTAAGGTATTTCGTTTAAGAAATCCTTTTCCTATTTAAATTCTAAGCTTAAGAAGGAACGTTTAAAGAAATTAATAGTAAGGATAAATACGGGCGCACTAATAAGATAACTCTGATTATTGACACGGGTGATGCCCTATCTTTTAAGAAAATACCTTTTTGAATGTCTCCGTATATGTCAAAAATTCTTAATGACGAGTTAGACAAGATGCGCTGTTGAACCAAGTCAAAGTGCGTGGTGCTCACGGGTTTTATTGGTTAAAAAAAAGAAAGGAGAATACAGATTATGCTTCGACGGGAGTATATTAAATTAATTAACTTGACAGGACTGCTAAGCCATGCAAGACTTAGACAAAATCCTGACTTCACTTCTTCCGCTAATTATATTTTTTAATTGATATTCGTAAAGCTTTTTGGCAAATTTGGTTAGATGAATCGTCTAAGGAAAAAACAGCCTTTGTAGTTGTAGGGAGAAGCCTTTTTCGGTTTATATCGATCCTTTTGGTCTTAAAAATGCTGCGCAGACGCAATAAAATTTAGTCCCCGTTATAAGCCAACCATTTCTACATATTTAAACGATATTTTAGTTGTTTTTGAAAAATTCGATTCTTATCTTCAGCTGCTATCAGAAGTTAAAAAACCTAAAAAAGCTGGATTAATGGGTAATTTGGAGAAGTATGGAAGAACAGAAGAGGAATACTTTCTGTCTTAAAAGAGGATTCCCAGTTTTTAAAACTGTTGAGGCTATGATTTAATGTGTTTATGCCAGTCAAGGTTATTCTTAAAAGTAACACCAATAAGATTAAATGACTCTTTGTTCTGCAGAACTTGGCCCTTATGTGTAACGGATAAACATTGGCAGACCTTTTTCGCCACAGCAAACATGACTGTCTTTCGGAGGCATTAAAGTGGGCAAGGTTATTAGCGCCTCAACCTAAGGTTAACTTAAGGTCTTGTAAAAGAGATCTTTATTAACCTAAGCTTGTTTTCCAAATTAAACTTAGAGGCTGGCTGGAGAAATTAACCATTAAAGTGGAAGGTACTATCGTCTGTAAAACTGTGAATAGGATTGATTTTGAAAGGGAAAAGATGGTTGATGTAAAAAGAAAGAGTTGATGCCAGTACTGAACCCTGGGGTACCCCAGCATTAATCTGGTTAAAAGCTGAAAAGCTACCCACCAGAATAACTAATATAGGTCGATTAGAAAAGAAACTGGAGAACCAAGAACAAAGCTTAGGTGGAAGACCGTAGGAAGGAAATTTATTAAGGAGCCCATCATGCCAAACCTGGTGGAAAACTGGATCCTTTCATGACGACAGGTTCCACACGTGCAGCTTTCCAACCCTCGGGAAAAATGCCCGTGACGTAAGAGGTTCGAAAAAGGCAAGTTATGGTGGGTGCAAAATAGGAAGCACGTATTTTTAAGATGATTTCCGGTATGCCAACCACCCAGATGATTGTTTGTATTAAAAGAAAAAATAATACGCTTAATCTGTTTGTTCTTAAATATACCATCGAACATTTTATGAGGAACAGGGGCAACTGTTAGAAGATAAAGATTAAGAGGAAGATCGAGGGTAAAATTAGCAACAAATTATTTTGCAAATAGTATGACCTTTTTTAGAGATAGACACAACTTTATCTTTTAAAGTTAGGTGTGGAAAAAATTTGTATAAAAGTTTTAACCTTTTCGCTTAATCATAAACTGTGAAAACGTAACAAACCTGTACTATTAACAAATGCTCAACGTAAGCCATTTGAAAGTGTATTTTATTTCCAGACATAATTTACAATTTTAAAAGGCAAATATAAACTCTAAAATATTGTATGTAACTGGAATACTCTAACGGTGTTTATAGGTGTTTCAAATGCCTGTTGCCATAAACCAATTTTACTACTTCAGCATCGTAAATTTCAGTTGAAATATTCGAAAGATACTTAAAACCGTCTGAAGCCGCCAAGTTTATGTATTTTAAATTAAAAAAAGTATATACTATTTCTGTACAATTTTGTTATTGTTTGGTGCTTATATAAGTGGGTTTGTTGTGTCAAATTGAATTATTTGTATAATGTATACGTTACCTTTTTATTTTACAGAGATACCAAAAAAATGTGCTTAAATTTGAAAGCGTTGGAGAGGGCAAACTAACCGTACAAGGTTTTTTTCACCGAGGACTAACAAGGCTGCTTTTTTAAATCTACCTGTACTTTTAATAAAATAAAAACTGAAATAGCCATCCTATACAGTGACCGACAGAAAGTCGGCAGCAAATATACAGGTTGTCCCAGAATAGGTGGGCAATCTCTTAGAATCTAATAGAAAACCCAAAAATATTATGACAAATTCCCATAAACTTTTTTTGTATAACCCTCTCCTACGGAGATACAGGTACATAACGGACGTCTCTGAAAATCGTTTTTGTTTAAATAACTTTTAAAATACTAGGCGTATTTTAATATTTTTTTGAATATGATGGTAACTAAATAAGTCTTCTAAAAATGAACCCATTAAATCATATTTGGCTTATTTAGTTTGCCAGGGACGGACTAGCTCTGACAAAATAATAGCAATTTTTTTAACACCCTGTTTGATAAAGGCTCAACAATATTATTTTTGAATAGCTTTAACCTTAAACTAAAAAAGGTATTCTTGATTGACATCGATAAAATCAACTGTTTACGAGAAATGATATATCATGGTTGGTATTTTTTTTTTCATTGTACAGGATGTTTTTTATTTGTACGTCAATATTTAGGAAAGCAATTTTTGGGTCCATTTTAAGAAGAAAAATTCATATGAACGTATGTCCTAAACCTCTTAACTTTTGAGACACAGAGTGGTAAAATTTTCAAAATTAAATTATTTATTATTAATATCCGTAATACCACTTTAGATATTTTAATGAAATTTGGCATTAATATAATATGTATTAAAAGCATTTTTTAGTGTACTACATTTTTTTAATTTCCACCAGTGGCGTTCCTACAGAATTTAACCTGCCTATTTTGGCAAATAAAAAAATATGTGGTACACTAAAAAATTCTTCTTGATACATAGTACATGTCGCAGTGATCTATGTACAAAATGCATACTTATGGAGGAACATTGTGTTGAAAAACAATTTGAAATATGTGCTACGTTATGGCAAACACAAACAGAAAAAACTAAAAACACTTTAATTTTAGTGTGTTATAGGTCACCCGATTTCAGTAATTTTGATCTTTTCATTGATAAATTAAATAGGGTACTAAATAAAATATATAAGCCTACTTTAAATATAATTTTGACAGGAGATTTTAATATTGATCCAAATAGAGATAAGATATACTATAAAAAAATAACTGATTTATTGTTAGGTTTTAATCTAAATAATAATGTTATTGAACAAAAAACTAGAGGTGAATATGTGTTGGATCATGTTTTTACCAACTCATTAGATTCTTGCAGCGTAGTTTGAAAAAATGCTTTATCTGATCACAATACTGTTTTTGTAAATTCTGGCGTATCTTGTGTAAAAACCAAAGAATATTTACATGAACAAAAACGTATCTTTAGTGAAGTAAATATTGTAAATTTTATGAAAGATCTCTCTCAGGAGAACTGGAGTAACGTTTACAAAGAGCAAGATTTCGATGAGTCTTTTAAATGTTTCTTAAATGTTTTTTTGTATTATTTTAGTCTTAATTTTCCTTTAAAGAGTGTTGTTTGTAGACTTAATAAGAAAAGTTGGGTTTCTCAGGAGGTAAGAACATCTAGTCAAAATCTTAGGGACCTATTTCAAATGAAAAAAAGTATAATTGTCTGGAGCCTGTTTATAAAGAGGCAAAGAGACGTCACGCGCTTTTGGTGAGTGAAACTAAGAGGCATTTTTATCAGAATCAAATTGTAAATTCTGAAAATCCCACAAGGTCTGCTTGGCAAGTTGTAAAATCGCTGACACAACAAAATCAGCAACAGTCAATAACGACTATAAAAAATGGGGACAGAGTTGTTACTGGTCCAGAAGATATAGCGGTAAGTTTTAACAAGTTTTTTCAGGATGCTCCGAATCAAGTTTTAAAACAAGTAAAAAGTAACAAAAAAATTAAAAAAAATTATTTAGGAAAAACTCTGGTAACAGCATTTATTTGTTTGCATATGAGAAGCGTGAATTCTTAAATATGTTAAAGTCTAAAATTAAAAACAAAAGATCATTTGGGCATGACGGTGTACCAAGCTTTCTTTTAAAGAGGATAATTGATATTATCGTTGATCCTATGCTATTTTTGGTGAATAAATCTTTTGAAACAGGCACTTTTCCGGAAGTGCTTAAAATTAATAAGGTAGTCCCAGTCTATAAGAAGGGAGACGCACAGTTGTTAGAGAATTATCGCCCGGTGGCAATTTCGTCTAGTTTCTCAAAAATTTTTGAATATTGTTTTGTGGAACGATAAATGCTTTTTTAATTCGTGAGAATGTTTTAATTTCTAATCAGTTTGGTTTTCGGGAAAAGAAGTGTACGGCAGATGCAATTAATCACTTTTATATGGAGGTTATACGTCTAATGGAGGCAGGTGAATGTCCTGTTGGGGTCTTTTGTGATCTTAGCAGGGCATTCGATTGTGTGAATCACAATATTCTGCTTGGAAAGCTTGAAGACTATGGCATAAGAGGCCTCGCGTTAAGCTGGATATCAACTTTTTTAAAAAATAGACAACAGTTTGTGTCCATTAACCAAGTAATAGATTCTAATAGGATGGTCTCAAATTCAGGCACAATAAATATTAATATAGGAGTGCCTCAAGGGTCCATATTGGGCCCAATCCTTTATATTTTATATACGAACGACATAACTTCGGTCTTGGATAAGGAATGCGTCTCAGCACTTTATGCCGATGATGCGTCCATTGTTTTAAACGGAAAGACTGATGAGATATTGCAGTCTAACTGCAGGAGGAATTTTAATGGCCTTCTTTCATGGTTTAGTGATAATTCTCTGTTTCTGAATATTTCAAAAACGAACTATATGCGCTTTCATACAAGACAAAATATGAATGACTTAAAAATAAATGTTCAATTGATAATCAGGATATAAATAGAGTACACAATATTAAATTTTTAGGGGTTATAATTGAAGATACTTTGAATTGGAGGCAACACTGTGAAGCTCTTTGTTCTAAATTGAACACGCAATGTTTCCTTATTCGTAATTTAAAAGGAGTTCAAACGAAAAATCAACTTTTATCGGTGTATTATGCACAAGTGGCCTCTCGCTTGAACTATGGTATTTGTTTTTGGGGAGCATGTCCGGCTGCCTCTCAAGTGTTCACTCAGCAGAAGAGAATCGTGCGTTGTCTTGCCGGAGTAAATCGCTTTCATTCATGTAGAAGGCTATTTGTAGATTTCAACATTCTTATTCTATTCTTATATACGAACTTTGCTCGAATGTTTTTAAAAATGAATCTTCTTTTATTGTAAATGGTGACATACATACATTTAATACTAGAAATAAAAATAATTTTAGAGTGCCATTTAATCGACTGGATTGTGGCAAAAACTCTCCATATACCTTAGGTTTAAAGATTTTTAATAAACTTCTAAATTTGTTAAAACAAGATAAAAATCTTAATAGCTTTAAAAAGTCACTACGTCTATATTTATTACATAAGTGTTTTTATACTTTAGAAGAGTTTTTTAATGAAGGTCATTAATATGACTGAATAATATTTTGTGTAATTACTTGTTGAAGCATTTATTTCCATACATGTAAGTACTACAATGTAATACCATGACGTTTTCCATACATTTTTGTAAATGTCTTAAGGAAATAAAAGTATTTTATTTTTATTTTATTTTATTTTATTTTATTTTATTTTATTTTATTTTATTTTATTTTATTTTATTTTATTTTATTTTATTTTATTTTATTTTATTTATTTTATTTTATTTATTTTTTTATTTTTTTTATTTTTATTTTATTTTATTTTATTTATTTAATTATGCCAAATTTCTTTAAAATATCCAAAATGGTATTACAGATATTAATAAAAAATGATTTATATTTTAAAAAGTTTACCACCCTGTATCTCAAAAATTAAAACGTTTAGAACATACGTCTTCTTTTTTTCTTAAAATAACCTCAAAATTGCCTCCTTAAATATTGACGTTCAGTTAGAAAACAATGTAAAAAAATTACCAATCATGATATATATTTTTTTTCTCGTAAACAGTTGATTTTATCGATGTCAATCAAAAATACCTTCTTTTTAGTTTAAGGTTAAAGCTATTCAAAAATAATATTGTTAAGCCTTTATCATACAGGGTGTTAAAACCATTGCTATTAATGTGTCAGAGCTAGTCCGTCCCTGGCAAACTAAATAAGTCAAATATGATTTAATGGGTTCATTTTAAGAAGACTTATCTAGTAACCATCATATTAAAAAATATATTAAATTACGCCTAGTATTTTAAAAGTTATTTAAATAAAAACGATTTCCAGGGGCGTTCGTTAGGTACCTGTATCACCGAAGGGAAGGCTCGTAGGAAAAAAGTTTATGGGAACTTGTCATAATATTTTTGGGTTTTCTATTAGATTCCGAGAGATTGCCCACATATTTTGGGATACCCTGTATTTTTTATTCTTAGACAACTTAAATTAATTGCTTATGAAGATTGGTTCTGCAGCTCCTTAAACTTTACAGCCAGTGAAAATGTTACGGTATACGAATGAGTTAAAAAATTAATTTTGTCTTGGGAGTGAAGTTCGCTTGAGTTAAATATTACAAAAATTGTTATAAAGCAAAGTTGCTGCAATTAAAAAGTTATGTAATAGTATAAAATTGTACCTGTCTAGAACAAAAATTGTTTTTTTTTAAGTTTTTAGAAATTACCCTGTATGAAAAGCGTATCGCAAGTACAGAAAAAAGAGATCGCGTTCTTTATAGATTGAATCGTCAGAACAAATAAGATTAAATAAAATTTAAACATCTTTACACATTTTTGGACTAGGTATATATTAAAAGATTTCAAATAAAAATTAAAAAATTGTTAGAAAACTTTTACTTTTTTTACAGGGCTGGACTTCAAACTCTGCCTCATAATGCCAAAATGCACTACAACTATGCAAATTTTCTTAGAGACTCTTCTAGACATGAGCTTGCCAAATCGCACTACTACATGGCCCTAAAGTAAGTAATTTTATTAAGCGTAATATTATACTCCTCTGGTTTTCTTCACACGACAGGCACTACTTATATTTCAAGCGTTGACGAGCCTGAATGTGGTCAGGTGACATCGGATATTTCCATTAGAAAGTTTGACATATTTAACCCTTACCTTTTTAAAAACATTCTGGTATTTGAGCGCGATCAGTCGTTGCGTCAGAAAACATTCATGCTCTGCAAAAACTAACAATACAAGGTCGTCATGTGATATACTTTAAGAATAGAGTAACCTTGGGCATTTGTTTTACCAGCATATATAAAGTATTGCATTATTATTTAGCTGCGAAAAAGGTTTATTCTCGTTAGATTCGTTATAATCTGACAGAGTCTCAAAAAGATGCTCGTGTCGATTACTGCAAACAAATGCTTAAGAAATGCAATGGCGGTACATTAAAAGACATGCATAGAATTGTAACAGGTGATACAATTATGGATCTTTGTTTTTTTCTTCATAATTATAAATTAAGCCTTTGGAAATTTTTGGAAAGTTATATTTATGTTATTAAAGAAAAAAATTAGTGGTAAATTGGTACTGTCATGGAGAATAAAAAAATAAGAATTGACATTATCAAGGAAGTATTAAATTTTTTTAAATTTAACCATATTTTTTGACAATCCATTGACGATGAATAATTTACATATTATATTTAATAAAATAAGTTTTCATTAGGTTGACAGATGTGTGAATGTCGCCTCTAATCCGGATCCCGTTTTTAGGATTTAGGTTTAGGTTTAAAGTGAGTGGACTTTTTATGCCCTCCACTGCGACCGCTCGGTCTATTGTGGCTCACACCTTTTTATATTTCTCCCAATAGGATCGGACTTCTAATGAATCCGATACCAGATTGGAGAGAGTTCTTATATCTCCTCTTACTCGTGTCGCTACCGGACACTAGCACAATATGTGTTCTGGTATCCCTGTCTCCTGGAGAGTATGACGAGCAGACGATTAAATCCGTCATGCCCTCCTCTCCGGTCTAGTGACGTGGGTAGCTACCAGGTCCTTGTTACAGGAACCTATGGCCGCATCTCCGGCCTTACCCTATGAAAACGGTCCTATCCGCTTTCTGTTTAAAGCCAGGAACCTTTCCTATAAAGGCGGTCTCCCTGCTCCAGCACCTGTTTTTCGGGATGGATTAGCCCTTCCCGTAAAAGGCGTCGGTGACTTCAGGGACCTTTCGAAACGGATTCACCCGTTTCGGTCGGCGCACCTTTGTCTGCTTGTGACCTTGAGTGGCCCTCTGAAACGGATTTATCCGTTTCGGCAGCGCACCTTTGTCACTTTTTTCCTATGAAAGCGGTTCTGTCCGCTTTCTGTTTGGACTAGGAAGTAATAGTCCACCACGGCAGAGCCCGCATTACCGCAGTAAGGCTAGATACTCTGAGAGGTCGCTCCGTATCTCAGAGGTCACCGTTGGAGACACCTGTTTAAGGCACAGGATGTCATTCACTCATCAGCATGGTATGCTAACACCTTGAGTTAAGCCTTGTGTTCATATTAGCTTCGGATCCTGTTCCATACGGTGCCAAAAGAGTTGCCGATAACCAGCAACTCTAGCGCATGTTCCAAAAGATCCTACTGGGCCCAACCACGACAACGACGTGTGAACACAGCGGTTGGGTCCGGATCCCGTACTATCAAGCAAAGAAAGCCGTTAATGCATTTAAAAACCATATGTTGAAGGTGTGAAGGTGCGAACGCGCGAAATGCCAAAAAAGCTTTGATAAATACTTGAAACGCATGCAAAAGTGTTGTTGTTTTAAAAACACGTTATTATTAATTACAAATTGCTTTTTTTAATTATGGCGCCTTTCCTAAATATAGTCGTTTATTAAATAGTTAATAAGTAAAATATTCTTCAGTCTTATTAAAGATATGGAAATTTTTCAAAAATTTTATCTGTGCTAGAAAAGATATTTTAAATAATAATTTAACTCTTTTTTAGATTGTGGCCAACATATGCAAGTGCTCACAATAACCTTGGAACTATCTTAAAGAACAACCACGAAGCCGAAAAGCATTTTTTAGCAGCCATAAAATATGCTTCAAATCACGTTAATGCCCATTTTAATTTGGGACAATTATACAGGTAAATCTTATCTAAATAAATACGTTCAATAATTATATTTATTAATTGAGATCTGTTGACGATTATTAAATAAATTTGGTAATTTTTGAAAAATAATTTGGAATACCAAGATACATACTTTTTTTTTTGTATAAGAAAAATTATGAAGAAAAGAAATGCAAAATATATATTTAAAGCGGCCTAGTCTCAAAATTGTAGAATATTTAATCAAAGTTTTTACCTCCTTAGTCGTAGTTAGAGATTATTTCGTCTGTGTTTTTAACGAAATAGAACATATGATCAACGGGTAAAAAAAGGCAATGACTCTGAATACCTTTCCATATCGTTTCAACTTAATAACTAATTTAGTCACTCTAACTTTGCTTTTGATATAGTTAAAGTATATGTGACCTAAAACAAATTTAGTAATGGTTTATGTGAAATAAAGAATTATTTATTTTTGCATGCTTTAGGGAACCAATTGGCACAGGATTTCTCTTTTCAGCTAAAAAGTGTTTTTTCTCTTCTAATCCGTACACCTGTATATATCCTAAATCAGACCCTGCGTGGAATATTTTTCCCATATTTAAGAAATGGCTTTTTTCACAATTTAAAGCATTTCTAATTTTAATTAAAGGAGGGCCATTCGCTTCAACTACAAAAAACCTTCTTGTTCACCGACAAGCTGTGGTGGATCAGCCGATATTAGTTCTCCACTAGCAGCTTTTAATAGAGTAACACTTTTATGCATTCCATCCAGGCTCTTAACTTCCCAGTTTGTTCGTACCTTTATCAATTAAGTACCTGGTCTGTTGAATTATCTTCCTAAAGTAGTATTTTCTTTATCTTCAACCTCCAAGTCTTTAAGTCTCGTGTTAATATACTGTTTCTAACTTAACTTAAGACACCCCTGGTATGTTAGTGCTTAGACTTTGAGCCTTTGTGGACTGTCTCAAGATAAAAAAATATATGTTTTTATTTTAGAAAAAATAACAAGACCGCAGAATCAGAACAGATGCTTAAAAGATGCATAACATTGGAACCAAATTTTACACCAGCCTATCTCGAACTAGCACGATTAAGGGGACCAAACCACAAAACAGTGTCAAGCCTTTTAAGGAAGGTTGTAGAGCTTAACCCTGAAGATCCATATTATGCATCAAAATTTGGTGAATGGTTAACTAAAAAAGGTATGTTTAATTAAAAAATAATTTACGATTGTATTTAAAAGAAAAATACTTTTGATCTAATTTACCCTTTAAGTTAAATATTATAGCGAGTTGGTAAACAATCTTAAGTAGGTTCTTGAGACATTTTGAAAATTTTTGTAATTGTCCTTGAAGGAGCCCTACACCTAAAAGTTAAGGTCTGGCTGAAGGGTAGCGGTTCCCTACCAACCCTTAATTTTTTTTAATTCAAGGGTTAGTAGGGGGCCAAATCAAAAACAGTCAAATAATTTAATTAAAAAATATAAAAACCACCCCATTAGGTGTGATTCTAAAACCAAAACGTCAGCGTCCTCGCAGAACTTCTAAGTGCCATTTTTACGAAAATTAATAATATTAAACCGTGCAAGTCTATGTCCAATTAAGTAAAACTTGTATGTCACAATTTTAAATTTAAAAGTATACATAAGCAATATTCTAAGCTAGTATGTTTAACCGCAATGTTGATTCACTAGGTTTTTTCATCATACTGTAAAAATTTAACTTTGGAACCTACGATCGACGAAAAAATATTACAATAAAAACAAACGCGAAGATGCATGAAGGAAGATAAGTAAAGCCCTAAATCTATTATCTTCAAGGAGGATAAAGGCTAAATAATCAATATTTTTTTTATATTTTCCTAAAGTAAACATCTCAAGCATATACTGCCAAAATTTGAAGTCAATCAGAGCAAAACTCCCGAAGTTATTAACAAATTAGTCTCTTCTCTTTTAAAAAAGTTTTCCCTTATCAAAAATAATAAATGTTTAAACGCGTTTATCTCAAAACTACTTTTTAAAAGACCGTGATCACTACCATTAAAAACTTCATTACCGATTAATTTCAAACTTGGCACACATTTTCTCCATGTTTTTTACTCCCTAGAATGGCGATTTTTTTTAAATTCGCAGTTTTTACTTTAGCTGACCACCAAAAATTTTAAAATAAAAAAATAATAATTAGAAAACGTTGAGGCAACTCAATTCTAATGGATTTTAATTTCCGATAATTTTCAGCTGGGATACAGTGATCACCACAAATCATCTATTTATTAATATTTTTTTCACAAAATATTTAAATAATGTTGTTAAAACCATACCCTATTATGTACCGAAGGTTTAAATAAATTTGCTTAAGCCATGTTGCTAAAAAAATTCATAAAGAAAGTGTTTATTTTTTCACGATTTACACCTCCGCCCACCCTTTATTCTAAAGATCTAAATGAAATTTTATATGGGGATGTACAGCAGCGACATTGCCTCATAATTTTTTAATATTTGCGGAGTATTAACTGCATAGTGTCCAAGGCACTACCGCAAAAAGAAATCTTGCCATTTTTGGAGCCTCGCTTGACGAATTATTGACTCGCATCATTTCCTATTGATTTCCGAGCGTCTTGGTATCTTGATTTACAAGAATTATGCGAGAATTAGATTTGCAAAGCATATTCGCGCGTTGTAATACACCTTTGTTCGCGAGGATGATGTGCGCATCAGATTCGCGAGGATAATGGGTTATCACTGAACTAAATTACTTAACATATTAGGGTATGTGAGTCAAACTTTTATAATAACAATGTTTGTTTGTATTGCTTTTCTTACTACTTTTAATAAATTTTATCAGTTTTGATTTTTGATTTTTATTGGTTGTGATTCTTACAAAAAGTAAATTTAAAATTAAAAAGCAGGATTGCTTATCGCTGAGCCTAGGTATTCAATACATTAGGGTATGGTAGTCAAACATTTATTATTACCACTGTTGCAAATTTTATCATTTTTTTTTCTACAATTTTTTTTCCAATTCAGTATGTTTTAATTTTAATCCCGCTTTCTTGCGATCCTTGCAGAAACTTAATTTACAATCAAGCGCATTCTTCTACTTTATTTAGTATTTTGTTAGTCTAATATATATAAAAACACATTTTAGTACTAATTTTGTCTTTTAGTAACAGATTAACTGTAATTTTAATTTGTATTTATTTCGTTGTCATAATTTCCCAAACTATGATTGTTTATCACTGAGCCTAGGTATTTAAAACATGAGGGTAGCATGATAGTCCAACATTTAATAATACATTTGTTGCAATTATTATTGTTTTTTCTTGGTATTTTTTTTTATTTAGTAAGTTTTAATTTTAATTCTTCTTCTTGCTTGCGGTTTTTACAGAAGTAAATTTAAAATTAAAAAGCCTTTGTCTTTTTATTTAATATATTATTATTTTCTTTATGCCTATATACACAAAAATACATTTTTGTAATAATTTTGCCTTTTAGTTACGGATTAACTGTAATTTTAATTTGTAGTGTTTTTATTGTCATAATTTTTCAAACTATGATTGCTTATTACTAAGCATAGGTATTCAATACATGAGGGTATGATAGTCAAACATTTTATTTTACCATTGTTACAATTTTTATCGTTTTTTCTTATACAAAAAAATATTTTTTTACCAATTTAGTAAGTTTCAATTTTATTCCTTTTTGCTTTAGGTTCTCACAAAAAGTTAATTTAAAATTAAGGAGCATTTTTCTTCTTTATTTAGTATTTTGTTATTCTTATATATAGAGAAACACATTTTTGTACTTCTTTTGCCTTTTAGTTACAGCTGTTAATCTGTTAGTTACAGATTAACAGTAATCCAAATTTGTAGTTTTTATTGTCATAATTTCTTAAACTATGATTGCGTATTACTGAGCCTAGGTATTCGATACATGAGGGTATGGTAGTCAAAATTTAATATTAAACCCTTGTTAAAATTATTATTGTTTTTTTCTCATCCAAAAAAATATTACTTTTCTAATTTAGTGACTTTTAATTTTAATCCTTCTTGCTTGCGATTTTTACAAAAAATAGTATTAAAATTAGAAAGCATTTGTTTACTTTATTTATTAATTTGTGATTCTTTTATGTTTATGTATACAAAAACACATTTTTTTAATAATTCTACCTTTAAGTTACAAATTAACTGTAATCTTAATTTGCAGTATTTTTATTGTCATAATTTTTCATACTATGATTGCTTATAATTAAGCCTAGGTATTTTATACATGAAGGTAAACATATATATTATTACAATTGTTGCAATTATTACCATTTATTCTTTTAACAAAGAAATGTCTTCCTATTTTAATTTAGTAACTTTCAGTTTTAATCCCTCTTGGATGCGGTTCTTACAAAAAGTAAAATAAACTTAAAGAGCCTTTGTATACTTTATTTAGTATTTTGCTAAACTTTAAGAAATAAATCCGAACGCAAAGACGATGTCAAAAACTATTTTCTTATTCTCTTAAACTTTCTATATAACTTTCTAGTTACAAGTGCTTTTCGGAAATGTCAACTGTACAGTCGCACTTGTGTTATATTTGTCTCGAATCTACTCTGACAACCAATTTATTATTTTTCTTTTCTTGTGCTTTTAGGCAACCACTTGGAAGCTTTAAAATTTTATTGGACGTCCCTAAGGATATGTGCAATCCACCGGGATTCTGCCATCGGAGTGTTTAGACATTTCAGGAAATTTGGACAGAAAGCTCGGCTGTTTCAAATGGTTACGAGGTGGGTCATCGTTAGGGTTAATCTATTTTTATTTTTTTAAATTTAAATATAATTAATAAATTAACTATTTAGTTAATTCCAAATTTAAAATATATGAAAACATATTTAGTTTTAATAAAAAAAGTGTATACTTTAGTTCTGTGGAATTTTCTAATAAAAATTTGGTGTCCGGACCTATAGGGTTAATAAAAAAAGGCTAAAAGGTAAAAGGGAAAAATAACTAAATATATAAGTATTTGTTATTTGGAATTTTTTCTAAAGATTAAACTTGACCTTTTTTTAAAGAAAAATTAAATGGAAAAAGCCTTCTTTATGTTTTTTGATAAAGTGTATCAATATTATTTTACTTAAGAGAATATTTAATATTAGCAGGAGAAGTTTAAGAAATTTGATTTAATGTTTATTGGGTTTAATTTTTTGTGCCTTTAATTTTTTTTTGTTTTGTGGAAATGTTATTAACAATTACTGAAAATACTTGTATTATTTATCGTTAATAATTTAAATATTAAGGCGTCAAGGTAATATCGGAAAACGATAGATCAATTAACTTACTACCACTCTTATTTTTAAAATAAATAAATATGACCGTCACGTGTGATATTACGTAATAAATTATAAAAAAATTTTTTTCTTAATTATATTTGAGCTTTCTAATTTAAAGTTATGATTTAGTATTCTATCCACTTTTAGGTTTATTTTATATCTCAAAAATAGCAAACGACTTGTAACCCAAAGGTTGATGGTTTTTTGTTTGTAAAAGGTTTTTAAAACTTTTTTGGGTGATCTGCTGTTAGTTTAAGAGGGTTAATTAACACTGTGCGTGCACGAATCTATACCCTTAAAGCTGGCCATTGCGGTCTCTTTTGGCGAGTACCTTAAATAATATATTTTAACATATACGATGCTTCTTAAATCTTGTCAAAAATTTCACTGGCGGACTCCTTAGATAAAAACACGAGAAAAAGTTTCTATAAACAAATATTTCAAATTTTTTACCTATTGGGCGGTAAAATTCTAAGTATTTTTTTAACCAAACTATTATTTTTTGTGCATGTTGTAAATTGTATGCTTTTTTACTGAGAAAGTTAAATACATATCTGCAATATAAAATCTGTATTACAAATAAGTTATATAAAACTTTATTTTAAACTTATAAGAACTGTATTGTTGTTTTTACCACATTTTTTTATTTTTTTTAACCTTGTTTTTTTACCATTTTATTTTATAAAACTAATTTAATTTTTCTTCTTAAAACTTTACTGCCCTATAGTTTAAAAATTAGGACGTTTGAGATATATGTTTATTATATAGGATTCTTTTTGTATTTTTATCGTGTGTAAAATTTTTCGCAGTATTAAAAAAAGATTTCAAATATTTTTTTAAAAAAATTTTTTTGGGAAAAAATGGTTTGGTGAGTACTTTCTTTTGATGTTTGAATTAAAGTTATGACAATTCGTATAAACGTATTAAGAAAAACTTATTTGTTACTATTTTTTTAAATTTAAATGCAGAAATATTTCTATTGTGAAATGCAAAAAGTCGTGACAAGTTTTAAAAATTTTAGGTGGCAGACATTGTTACGAAAAAAGGGAACTAATCTAAAACAGGATTTTTACCTCCACGAATGGCAACTGAAAAATGAGCTAAGCTACAAAATCAAGGAATATTCCACCAGCCTACATATTGTAAGTGACTTAACTGACACAGGCAAAGATGTTTTTCGCTTTATGCTATTGGTTTATAAAATTTTGGTTCATGCATGATATCCATAAATAATTTATAATGTTTATATTGGGACATTTAATAGGATTTGTCGTTCTGTAGGAAAAACAGCGATTGTATGGTTGTACTGTTTTATCCGGCCTAAACCTTTTGGTTTTTTTTTTCAAAAAAATAGGACATTTTTATACAATAGTGTTTACAAAAAAATATTAATCCTAAAATTTTAAAATAATTCTAGATTAATGCCGTGTGTTATTATTATCGTGGAAAAAATTTAAGTTGCTAGAGTAAAAACATTTTTCAATTTTACTTTAAAAGTTTTAAATTCGATTGAAAGCTCGCTTTATTTACTAAACATTCCAAAAAAAACTGTTTTAAATGACAGTTAATTTAATGCTTGTGTCGTTTTTTTGCAATATCCAAAAATAAAGGGTATATAGTTAAAGATTATATTTGGATTCAAAAATTGAATTTTTAGGACCTAGCACAATTTTAAGTTTGTGTAAAATGCTTATTTTGATAAAAAATATTTTAATAAAAGGTTAGCTGCAAAAAAAGGATTTTTATAAAGCACCATTGAAACATTAGCCTTTTTCTCGTAATGGAATATATTGCGTGTATTTTTTTAAACGTGTTTTTACTTGTTTCTAAGTGTCATAGAAAAAATGTAGGAAAGCTTTTAAAAGGCAAATAAATGGTCTAATAAACTTTATAAAAATTTTCTATTTTTTATAAATAAAGCGAAAATTTACGATTAAATTCGACACATAACTTAAATATCCAGATGTATGTCTTTAATAGTATTTACTTAGACAACTTAAATTTCTACGATGATATAATACAAATACTCGGCATTAAGCTTAAATTACTATAAACTCTTAGCAATAAAAGTTTTACTGTAATGAAAAGTTATGAATAAAAATGTTCCATTTTTTCGAAAATTTAAAAGTTTCAGGCTTGGTAAAACAGATTTGCAACCAATTCTGACAGAGTCGGTTTTGGTTTAAAACCACAAGTTCAAATGCATTTTTATACTAAGTTAAGTTGCTGTTGGTCAAAACGAGTTTGTAATAGATGTAATGCATTAAGAACTTGTGAAAATTAAAAAAATGCCAAAAATGTGGTTTGAGCCTGTTTTAAAACAAATCGCCTCGATCGTACCTTTGTACCTTGCGGATTAGTCAATGTGGCTGCCTGCTCCCCGGCTAAAGTAATGATCCATTTATAAACCCTAAAGTACGAATCCAAAAAATTGTGGATATACGCTTATGCGGCTGCTATTACTTCTTTGTTTAATGTAATAGTCTCCCACGCTTAATAAAAAATTATCTTTTTTTCTCTAAGCCATATCATTTACTACAAATTTATACAGCTGACCAAGAAGGTTAAAATAATAGCCTGAATTTATTGTTATACCAGTTCGGAGGTAATTCTTAAACAGAATTCTCTTTGCTTTCCAAAAAATGGATGCTAACACCTTCTTGTTAGAGTTTTGAACCTGATTCGCCTCGAGGCGAAGTGCTGAATTCACAGTACTCCTTAGACTTTTGCCAAGTTTCATCCATAGTAATAAAACGATGCATAAAATAATTTCTTTTTTTTGTAAAACACTTTATTTGCTGAAAATGTCACAATCGAATGCATTTTTGTTTCATGCTATTGTGCACACAACTTTGGATACCCAAAACTTTAGCCAAAATATTGCTTACACCTCCTAATAAAGGTCAAAGAACTTTTACTAAAATTTTATGATTATCGACGACCTTCCAACACAATATTCTATATTTTTGCTAGAACTTCTGGTGCGATGTATTTTTTGGACGTCCCTCGGGTGAATCGTCTTGAAAATTGTACAGCCACTTTCGATTCAATAACCCATCTTTCTACTGTCTTCATTGGAAATAACGACGCCTTATAAAATTTTAATAATTATTTATGTATTAATTTTGGCTACACCTTTTATCAATACGAATGTTATTACTGCACAATATTCAAATTTTTAATTGTAATAAAATAGTATATTTCATAACAAGTGTCGAGTACTATATATTACAAAAGTATGAAAATCACTTTTTCCAGAAATTTAAATTTTTTAGATAAAAAATATTTACCAAATTATTTTAATTTTATTTTATTAATTTTAACAATGGCTTCATGCTAGTTTAGAATGGTTTTTAAAATTTAATTTACCTTATTTTACAGAATTACATGCACTGTTATTTGTTTAAGTTTTTCATGGTAAGATTATGTGAAAACACCTAATTACTGGATAGAAACACTTAATAAATATTACATTTTTTAAATAATAATAATAATAATATAAATATGTGTTATAAAATATATAACCTTACTTTAAGGTACTATTACCTATTGAAATTTAATAAAAATATATATTTTTTTACGAATTTTGATTCCTTCAAAAATAACTTCCTAAAATATAATAAAAAATTCGAAACCGAAAACAAGATACCTACATCAACTTTAGTGAGCGCAGGATGGTGGCTCGCTTACCAGAATATCGGAAAAAAGGTCGATTTTTGAACTTTTTTTAACGTCCACCATTTTTTTGTAAATTTCCACACTTTCTGGTCGATTTTTGTGTAAAGTGGCTTTCTTTTTAAAACCAATTTTGATTTTTTTGTTTTAAATTTGCCGTTT
Organism: Listronotus oregonensis; assembly: GCA_019359885.1. NCBI lineage: Eukaryota > Metazoa > Arthropoda > Insecta > Coleoptera > Curculionidae > Listronotus > Listronotus oregonensis. Next base: position 23,444 of record JAHBCN010005547.1, on the reverse strand, counting down.
CAAAAATTAACTGTCTGCATGGGGCGGTGTTTTTTTTTGAGGGGTCGATTTTGGTGCCTTCTAGAAGGTGCGCATGATTTAGAATTTTTTTTTTGTATTCTACAAGAGTTGTTTAATACTATAAAAAGTTCATTTACCTTATTTGATAAATAAAGTGTAAAAAAAATATTGGAAATGTGTCTTTTTTGAGCTTCAAATAGGTAATAGTACCTAAAAAGAATGAAATACAATAGTAAATAGCCGGCAATCGAGGTTTCAACATTAAATAATTTATTTTAAACGACATCATTTATAAAGTTATTCCTGTAAGTAGCTACAAAGTATTTTATAACCAATAAAGTGTTTTAAGTATATTTTATATCTAAATTTAAAATAAGTTTCAGTTTCAAGATTGTTTTACGATCGATTGATGACATATAAATATCGATGAGTTTATTGGGTTACCTAATATAAATTGCTTTTACTATTAAATAATGTCTAAAAACTAATAAACCCTAAAACATAAGTATAAAAACAATATAATTCAAATAAAAAACAATTTTTGTTGGTACTGAGAGGTAAAAACTTTTAGTTATCAAGAATACACTTTAAATATCTTATTAATGGAATATAAGGACATGTGTCGATTGTACTTTACAACTCTAGAGTTGAAAACTAGATTTCAACACGTGTGTGATATAATCATTTTCTGAAGGATCAAAGTGTGCGTTTTATGTCATTTTTATTGTATATACGAATAAGTTGACAGATCTACATAAATCTTTACAGGTTTTAATAAAAAAGTACTACAATTTTTAAGAAAATGACTAACCTAAAACCGCTGTTTTTTATCGAACGACAAATCTTATTAAACAATCATGGACTTATTTTTCAGAATAATCCTAGTTGATGGTAGAATATATGTTTTAATTACAGTTTTTTTTTTAAATTTAGAGTCTAATTTTTTTCTTTAAAAAGTGTGAGGTAAATTTAGTTACATAAAAAATTTAAAAAATATATCTTTTACAGAAAAACTTTTCATCTGGAGCCGCTCGATCTCAAAACAAAAGAAAACAAAAGACGGAAAAAAGAAGCAAATGGACCGTGCAGAAAAACAAAACTATCAACCCTAACGAGAAAAACTACAAAGAAAAAATAGAAATTTTAAGAAAAACACAAAGTGAAAGCAATGAAGAGACGGATCAAGATACTAAGACGTTGGATTTTTCTAAGTTTGCCTTACTAACTTATTGTTAAGACGGCTGTTTTTAAGAAATATAGGGATTAAAACAAAAAATAGTAAAATACTAATTTTTGACAAGAGTTGCAAAATAATTTTTTTTAATTTTATTTTTAAACAAGATATTTAAGTATTCTTTTGAATATTCAAAAAAATGCAATTTGCTACGTTTTTACACGATTGTGTAATGCATAATTTATTTTTTTATTTTTTTAAACCGAGATTTCTGCAATAAGAACTATCTAATAATTTAATAATTTTTGTCAATGATTTATTATCGGATCTTTTCATCATCAGAAAAATTGGTTTATACAAATACTGTTATTTTTTTATTATGGTCCTTAATATTAATTAAAAATGTGTAGCATTTTAACATATAGGTCTGTGATTTAAAATAAAAATTGCAGCAGATGGTAAACTTACAACTAAATTTGGTTTGGTAAAATTTCTGTCAAAGGCCTCTTGGATACGTAACATAATTATAATTTAATTTTTTATCGTTATCTAAAAAAATTACATTGATGCAAAATAAATAGACCTTTTAAAAACGACATCAATTAATAAAAAAATATTTGTTTTGATTATTATATAGCCGGTATACAAAGTACTACAAATTTAAGAACCTGTAAATCGTTAATAATCATAATATAAAAGTTTAAATAGACTGCAAAATGCTGCGCCTAATGGTTGCTAATTTAAAAATTTAAATCTTTTTTGTCACACTTTTTACAAAGTTGCTTTAAATAATTTTATTTACAAAGATTTAGGTATGACGTTTTTTACATAACTATTGGTGTTGTAAATCTATAACATAACTAGTTTTTGTACATAAAACAGCAACAAATATTTTATTGATATCTTAACTTCTTGCACTACTACAATGTAAAAACTGGTTGTTATTTTCTATATTTTGGTCGCGAATTTCCGGCATCATGAAGAGTTGCACGTACCGCGGCAACTTTTACTCTATATATTTATTGAAATCGTCATTGTAATTTTTAAATATTTTTTTGTCGAATAGTACAGCGTCTACTTGAAAGAACGCAGGGCAGACCTAGATATGGCGGGATATGGCGACCCAAAGAAATGGTATATATTGGGTGATCTGAAAATGTTAATACGTCAATATATCAGGTAAAATAAACATAAAAGTATTACAATATATGGGTAAGTATTCCAAATATAATTTTTAAATTTTAAATTTAAAATAAAATTATAAAATTATATGTTTCAAATAATTTAAGAACAAAAATTTTATTGAAATTAAAATATTATTTAATATATAGTTTTATTTTTTATTTGCTATAATAAAATAGATGCAATTTTAAATAAATATCTAAAAATTCTATCAATTTATTAGGTATACTATTTGACGTAAAATGACAAACAATCTTTAAATTTACTTAAAAATGTAATAAGAGTACCAAAAGTTGTGATTGTTCAGAATAATAAAAAACGTAGGTAGCACCTCCACAAGTAGGAGCCGTACTAAGATTGGTCGAATTCGTCATACCAAAAACTCCGGATACCAATTTTTACTCCAATATTAACATTATCATTGATTTTATTTTAAATTAGAAAATTAATAAAAACTGTAACACCTTGTATTCGAAACGAAGGCCTGACCCATATATATAAAATTTTATGTTTTTTTAAATACTATATAATATTGACATTTATAATATTATATAATATATATATATATATATATATATATATATATATATATATATATATATATATATATATATATATATATATATATATACAGTATGTCCCAAATTGTGGAGAATGTATGGGGATCTTGAAACCACGATAAATAGAAAATCGGTTAAATGGGGAAAGTTTTGGACAATTATGTTAGTAAGCTATCCCGTTTACTACATGGTTTTATCTATTCAGGTTTTTGAGAAATTTAAAAAAACCTAAAACATGCATTTTCGAAAATCAGCCATATTTTTTTATAAGTAAAAATTTTTTAAATCTGTAAAAACTTCTTTAGAGCAACTTTTTGTGATTTGACTGAGTAGTCAATTTATTTACTGTTTCGGGTTTTTAGAATCATCATCAACTTTACTTTTTCATATGGGCGCCATATTGGATTTTTTCGCAGCCAAATAGTGCTTTTTATTCTGATTTACACAATGTATAACATGTTATAGTTTAGGAGTTTATAACCTCATCTACTTCCAAAAAAACAAATATTTTCTCAGTTGGCCTTGATTCTGGCTAATGTCATCTAGTGTCATTGGCAGCAGAAGAAATGTTTATATAGCTGCGCAAACGTATTTCGACAATTTTCCTGAAAGGCAGCATCCTAAACTAACAAACTTTCGAAAACTGGTTACAAATTTGCTTGAATTCGGAAGTTTTAAAAAACCACGACCTAAGAAGTACGTTGAAGAAAATCGACAAAGAAATGCTACAGTTAAGCAACATTTTAAAGAAAATCCAACCTCTTCAGCCAGGGATGTTGATAGAGAATTCCACATACCTAAGTCAACCATTCATAGGGAAGTTAGAACTATTTAAAAAAATATCGGTTGTAATATGTTGAGAGAAATGGACAACATTTTGAATTTTAAGTCGTTATTTTACATCTTCATTTTAGTAGGAATATTAGTTTAGCCCCTTTTCATTGTTTTTATTTTCACTTGTTTCAATTAACTTATTACGTGTAGTTATGTTGTAACACGGTATTAACGTTATAGCTTTGTTTGCGAAACCCATTTCTGTAAAATGTCTGTTCAGCTTATCTATTTTCCCAATTACTAATATTTTATTGTTTACAAAAAAAATGGCGTTCGCCGAAATCAAGGCCAACTGAGAAAATATTTGTTTTTTGGAATAAATTAGGTTATAAACTCTTAAATTATAACATGTTATACATTGTTGAAATCAGAATAAAAAGCACTATTTGGCTGCGTAAAAATCCAATATGGCGTCCATATGAAAAAATAAAGTTGATGATTATTCTAAAAACCCGAAACGTAGAAAATAAAAATTGACTACTCGGTCATATTCTACAAAAAAAGTTGCCTTAAAGAAGTTTTTACAGATTTAAACAATTTTCACTCACACTTCACACACTCACAGAAATATGGCCGATTTTCGAAAATGCATGTTTCAGGTTTTTTCAAAATTTCTCAAAAACCTGAATAGAGAAAACCATTTAGTAAACGGGATTAGCTTGTCCAAAACTTTCCCCATTTAACCGATTTTCTATCTATCGTGTTTCCAAGATCCCCATTCCTTCCCCACCAATTTGGGACACACTGTATATATGGAAATGATAGGCCCTAAGCCATTCTGTGGAATCTTAGATCTTAGCAAGCCTCCTTAAAGCATCTATTAGGAGCTGGGTAGACAGAGAGTTTCAAAGCTGGTTGGTACAAACACAGGACAACGACAGGCAAAGCAGTTCATTAAGACCTGGTTAAATCTGGTAAGGTTGCAGTGGTGGAGGTCATTTTTGCCATCTCCGCTCAAATAATCTAATCTAATCTAATAATCTGGTATTATTTTTATTATTTATTGCTTTGTTATTCTATATCAAATACATGTACCGGTTGTCCAGATTTCGTATGTTTTGCAGGGTATCTTTCTTATAAGAAGAAATAGAAGGTTGCGGTTTTAACAATATCGTGGTACTTTTTTTCGAACAAAAGATGCCACAAAAGTTTTATAACCCTTTTAGTTGTGGAATACAAGTTGAAATTAAAAAATACATTTTTGGGCACCGCATGCAAAAAATCATCCAAATCAATGTGGTGTCCGATAAGTAAATTTTTCAAAAATGTTTATTAAACGGCTATATTTTTATCTCTTTAAATTAAGTACCTTATAAACCCTTGAAAAAACCCTAACAAGGACAAACATTTGCAAGGTAGGACTGCATTAAACTATGACGCAATATTAAGCAGTTATATTTTAAACAAATACTTTATTTCAAAATGTGTTACAAGAAATTAACAAATTTTCAGTACAGTAATTGGGCAATATTTTGTTACGTAACCAAGAAGCCTGTTTCTTATTCTGGACCAGTGAAAAATACAACGAAAATTTTTGGCCACATACTACAAAACAATAATCGATTAAAACCGAACAAGCAAAACAAAATAGATAATAAAAGAGTAATAAAAAGTGGAACAGGGTGTTTAATAATTCTTTGGAACCAATAAAAAATATACGTAGCTAAAGTATTAAAAGAAGCTATTAATTAAACCTTAATTGTATTATTATAAAGGTATTATATAAAAAATTTAAAATAAGCTGTCTGCTGAAAGGATTTAAATAAATCGCCATCAGTATTATATCTATAAATTAGTTTATATTTAAAATGTCCCAAATTGGAGGCTAATTACTGAGAATTTAAGACCTACAGGCGATGCAAATGAAATGGTTTAATATTTATTTTGTCTAACATAGAATAAAATAAACTTAAAGTAGATTTTGTATAAACATTTTATTTAAATCGGGTTTTTTATTTAAAATGAAACTCTACTATTAAATCATTGACTGGTATACCTTTTCTAAAAATAATTCTTTGTTGTTGTTGATTTTGTTAAGACCAGTGGCGTAGCCTCGGGCAATTTTATTCATTTTTTATTATTATTTGTCACAATTTTTGGTTTTAATATTATTGATAATTTGGTATATAATATTTTGTCCTACATAGACAAGGTACTTTTTAATTAGCCTTTTTCTCTGACTTAAAAAATATCCGCTAGGGGCAGCACCGGTGGGGGGTACAAATAATTTAAATTCTGTATTGACAACAACGTAAAATGTACTGAACTAAAATCAATTAACGGAAGATGATGTACCTGGGGCAAAATTAAAATCAATGAGCTAACATCATAGATAGAGAAAGCATTTCATTTATAAACGCAATCGAGAGCTGCGGCCAACATGTTTTTGTTTATTATTGGCGATAGAATGGTACAAGCATAGTTTGTACTTACTTGTGAAATGACATTCAGGTATCATATCAGTCACTTTTCACACTTGGTACTGCCTTACCATTTTAATGTATTAAAAGTACTAACACAAAACTAAAATTTATACAATTGTCACAAAAATTACCCAAACAACAAAAACATTTACACTAAAACGCCATATTGAATGTGTCATCTGTCGAGCGAAGCCATGGATTCTAGAGAGGTAAAGGATCACCCACTCTGTGTTACAAAAATGGCCCTCCAGTTGGCGTTGTGTTCCAGAGGGCCGTTTTAAACTGACTTTATATATTGCTGTCAAGTCATTGTTTCATTGGTTCCTAAGCTACATAGCGCCTCCTAGTGGGAGTCACTTTTTAGCAAAACAGCCATAAAAGAGGGGGTAACCTTTACTTTTCTAGAATCCATGAGCGAAGCTGAAGGTGGCGGAAGCGCTTCACGAAAATCCGCTGTTGTCACGTTGTCGCGCCTTTATTAGTAGCTGTCCAAAAAGAAAATAATATTTTGACATCATTACTTTTCTGTGTTATACTTTATAGTAATAAATATAACAAATATTATTCACAGTTTAAAATACAATAGTAGAGCTTATTTTGATGTAATTTTAGGAATAAATTAAGTAAAATTTAATCATAATATACTATCAAGTAAATGAAACCGAAAGATACTTGGCAGCCACGCTTTACGACAAAATAGTATCTGTAGTAACCATTTTCCGGGGTTTTGGTGGATTTTATTGTTTCGAGTACAGAGGTTCATTCATCGCTAGGCGAAACCTCAGAATGTGCGTTTATGATGCCACGCTTATGCCAAATCGATGCTTTCTTCAGTTAAACTAACAGCCCGAGGTAGATAATCTACGGTTAATTCGATTTTAGTTCAGTACATTTTACGTTGTTGTCAATATAGAATACAAATTATTTATACACCCCCACTGGTGCTGACCCTAGCGGATACTTTATAAGTCTCCAAAGGAAAAAGGCTAATAATTAATTTCATAAACTTTATGGCTTTAGAAATATTCCAACTTTAGACTTGTGTGGTACGAAACGGGTAATATTTAATGTTAGTAATAATATTAATTTTTACAAAAAATACATGTATTCCAGCAAGACCTTCAACACTTTTTGTAAAAATTACTATTGTTTTGATTTTAAATATTCTTTTGTACAAAGCAAGTTTAAAATTGGAATATCTCGAAAACCTTTAAGTTTATCGAGTTAATTTAAAATTACCTTTTTTATGTAGATCTAAGAAAAAAATAGGTTTTATATCTCTAATTATTAATAAAATTAATACCAAATAATATGACAAAATGATGTTAAAAAAGTGAGTAAAATAGTAAAAAATGTATCATCAGAAGATGTATTTAAATCAATCTTCTACCTGAACTAGTTTAGTCAAATCGAAAAACCCGATGAAAATAAAACGAAAATCCCAATTCTGAAAATGTTTTTTTCAATCACTTATCTTAAAAATGAGGCTGTTTATATAAAATTTTGGTCTTATTTTTGACCAAGAAATCTTCCATTTTCCGATTCATATGATGCTTTGAATTACTCTGTATATCATATATTGTAACCACTAAAAATTTTGTTAACAAAGATGAATCCCATTAGCAATAATACCCAAGAATAATAGTTATTTTTACATCGGCAACACTGGTACGTGCAAACTTATATAAAATAATCTTCTGACAAAATGGTTACCCTGTGTACTTCAATACAGTTTAATGATTTTGCACAGTTGCAAAGGACATGGCACACATAACATGGATTCTGGCTTCGAACGATTTTTTTAAATTTGAGTATGTTGTTTCTTAGATCAATAGAAACATCTTTTAAATGGGACATTTTTGTGCAGGCCTACAGGGTAGCCCAAAAAAATCACTAAAGTTTGAAGCTTAAATATTTATTAATTCCAGTATAAACGCATTAAAAGAGTGAAATTTGTCTAAATCCAACAAAATAAAATTTTATATATTTCTTTAGAGTTATAATATATTGATTTAACATTTGACACATACAGGGTGGTCCAGTATCTAATAAATAATTTGGAATATGCCTACTAAAATGTTAATATCGTAATATGCTTTTATATACTTTTAGAAATTGTACATTTCTAACAGTTTATTAAGGTAAATTTAAGTTAAAATATTTTGGTTTATTGTCCCAAATATACAGGGATTATGATTAAAATTTTGTTTATTTGGTTTGTTAGCTACAAGTTTTGTGACATTAAAGAGGTACATAGTTTAAAATGTCTTTTTAGATTTTCTATTGGATTTAACAAAATTACCTTATTAACAACTTAAGTATTGTTTGTGGATGTATTTACTTAATTTATATAATTATTAGCTTAAAATTTAAAGACGCAAAATAGCTCGTTTTTTGAAAAGATGAACTCCAAAATAAAATTCTGAAGATATGTACAAACTATCACAAAATTAACATATTACTTGGTTTTGAACATGTTTATTTCTCGATACTGAAGCACCCTGTGTATGATAGCAAATCACTTTAACTCTAAAAGTATGTAAATCATTTTTTGCATTTAGATGAAATCAGGGTTTAACTTAAATTAGTATTATGAACAGGATGCTTTAATTTCTCAGTGATTTTGGGCTACAGTGGCGGCACAGGAATGTTCTATACTTATAGAATTACCCTGAGATGACACAAAGATTTTTAATTATGGTAGCCTATTTTATTATACCTTTGTTAAAAAATTCCTAAAAATAGTGCGATTTAAAACATGTACCTTTTATATGTCACAAAATATCGTGAAAAAACTAAAAAAATCTCTTAATTTAAATATCCTTGCATATTTGGAACGATAAGCAAAATATTTTAACTAAATTTATCGATAATAAATCAGAAATGTATAATTTTCAAATATATATATATATATATATATATATATATATATATATATATATATATATATATATATATATATATATATATATATATATATATATATATATATATATATATATATATATATATATATATATGTATAAGATATCCTGTACTATATTTTGTGGCAAATCCATACTATTCGATACTGGACCACGTATTCAATTTAAAAATCAAACATTTAACTCTAAATAATTATAAAATATTTTTTCCCATTGGATTTAGATGAAATTTCACTCTTTTTATGCGTTTATATTGGAATTAATAAACAGTTAAGCTGCAACTTTTCAGTGATTTTCTTGGGCCACGCTGTAGGCCTGCACAAAAATGTCTTATTTAAAAGATTTTCCTATTGATCTAAAAAACAACATACCCAAATTAAAAAAAAAACGTTCCAGAGCCAGAATCCCATGTTTTGTGTGTCATGTCCATTTACCAAAAACTTTCCCTAAATGCTACTTGAGGAACCAAAGAAGCACCTTTTAAAAATGACATCCATTACAAAGGATTTATGTCAATCTTCATTTGTCAAAATGAAGGCCACCACTCTATTAGTGTATAGAATAAGTATATCGTCGTTGCGGCGACAAGATCTCCTATGTGCACATTTTTTTTATTTTTCGGTTTTTGGTGTCAGTGTAATCAAAAGAATGCTTTATCCTCTAAGAAAAATCAAAGATAATACTACTACGGATAAGATGAACCATTCAATGCTATATTTTTGATACCCCTAATGGACTTTGGCTAACGCGAGCCGATGTCCATCGAGAGATTTTCGCGCTATCCTTGAACGAAAGTTAAACAGTGTTGCCGGCGGGCCTTTACTATTGGCGTGATGAAACGCGACTAGAAAATACACAATTCGTTTAGCCGCCCGCTTTCGCTACTTCGTGTTCCGAATAAGGTACAAGCGACAGACATTGACAATGTCGCACATGGTTTCGTACCTCGATTCGCTGGGGCAGGGGTTACCGACTTAATTTTATTCGCATTTACGGAAGCATTGATATCTCCGAACTGATTCAAAACGCCCCATTTAAATGAACCATCTATTCGTAGTAGTATTATCTTTGGAAAAATAAATAAAAATATAATGTGAGTTTTTTCTGACGGGATAAAACATTTTTTTTAACTATACCAAGAGACCAAAACCTAAATGGAAAGTTGTGCACATAGTGGTCTTACTCTGCTGATTTGATTCCATGATTTCCTTATTTAGGAAAAGGTTCATAGTATTTTTTTGATGACAAAGTTTTTATTGTGGCTGTAAATGTGTGGCTCAGAAAACAAAATTTAAACATAGCGTTAGCTAAGTGGAATTCTTGAATTATTTTAAACATAACTTGCAATTACAATAAGGGAAGCAATTCTAATAGATTTAGTGGCATCTTTGCTTTGTTCATTAAAAAAAATTATGTGGTCTATACATTACAAAATTCCAGTTTGTAGCGCCAGTTTGGGATATCCAACTACTATTGAGGATGATTCTTTAATTTCTTTTAATACCGCAGTTAAGTGTAACAAAAGCTTATTTATATAAGGTATTTACTTAACACGATTTTAAAAGCTTACCGGAAGTAACTTTTTTAAAGTATACAATACGTCACCATAAATATTATCTTTTAAATTATTACTATAGCTATGATTTTAATTTAAAAGCATATGAAACAAAAATAAAATAATAATAAATAATAAAAAACAAGCGATAATTTCTACAATTTTTCTTCAAAGGATTAAAAAAACTTTTAAATAAACCCTGATTTTTAAATAGAAAACCTACCTTTTTAATAAAAAAATTAGAGAATCATCCAAATGCCTGTAAATACACCTATTAGCTTAGTTCAGTATAAATTGTAAATATTTATAAATTAAGCTATATATCTCAAAATAAACTTCTCAAGTATTATTAGATTAAGGATGTCTTAAAATCGTAGCTATTAAAATCATGGGCAGAATAGATGTGGCTTAGACTCAAAACTTTAGAAAACACATAAAATATATAGTGTTTTAAAAATTATTTTTATTCCAATTAAGAAAAGAAAACTAATTATCCACCTAATATAATTACTTACTACTTGTGTTTTTTATTATCTGTAGAAATGCCGCTATTGTCGTAAATAAATCTTAAATATAAAAATATATACAGGGTTTCCCAGAGAGGTTGGGTAAAATATTTGAAACGTACAGTACAGTATAAAACGAGCACTGAACTGAGAGATATTCTTGACTTTTCCTACTTAGAAAAATATAAAATAGCCATCTTCTATATTTTTTCGTATATTCTGAAAGTTATACTACATAAAATTAACCTTAATAAAACATCTTACTTATTGGTTTTAAAAAATGTAAATTTTATACTCTATTTCTCATATTTTAATATAAATAATTTTCCTAAGTATTTCTTAGGATTTCTCGGGAAAAATACACAAGATAGCAATTTAATTTTTTTTAAGTATGAGGAAAGCCACAAACATAAAATTTAAAAAAAAATACAATTTCCTTTCTGCCTAACCTACACGTACAGAAATATATAAAAAAAACTTAAGCTCAAGGTAAATGCCTATTGGATTAAAGAGAATACCGCAAATATAAAAAAGTATACAGGGTGTCAAAAAAGTCTGGAATATTGCTAATATCTTCCAAGCCGCTCGTAATTTTTCGACGAAAATTTAGCTGGCAACACAATTTTAAAAAAAGCGTCAGATAAATGTAATTTCACTTTCCAAAGTATACAGGGAAAGCCAAAAAGTAGTATCAACTTAGGTTTTTTAAATGGAAACCCTGTATATTTTTATGTATTCGAATAGATCTTTTCAAGCCAATTTCAACGGTATACAGTTTTATTTGTTTATCTGTCAAACTGATCGAATTATACGATTTAAAATTTTTCGAATAAGCTATAATTTCTACAAAGCACTTGAGAGCTAATTTTAAATAGGAACATAAAAACAAAGTAAATTATGTAGATGTTTCAACTTTAACAGGTTTTATTTCTTTAAAACGACAAGTTTTAATAAACGACCAAAAACATAATTCCAAACTGAAATTTTACAAACGGGAACACGTCTTGCAGTAACAATTAGATTACACTACTTTATCAAATGTTCAAATTGTCTGCCATTGTTAGCTAGACAATATCCAAGCCTGTCCCTAAATTCTCGTAACAGGTTATCAAAAGTATTCCAACGAATCTCACGCATTTGATTTCTAATTTTTATTTTTAAGTGATCAATGTTTTCCGGCCTATCTTTATAAACTTTATTTTTTAAATCCCCCCACAAATAAAAGTCCAAAGGATTTAAATCCCGAGACCTGGTAGGCCATTCAATAGCGCCCTTCTCCCTATCCACCGATTTGAAATTCTCGGTTCAGGAACTGACGCACCTGCAAACCAAAATGTGCGGGAGCACCATCTTTTGGAACCAAATGCTCTTCTATTTGGATATAGGATTTCAACTGTGGAATGACATGTTCACGCAATAATTCCAAATAAAGTTCTGATGTAAGATTTCCGCAATAAAAAATGGTCCGATAATATTATGACCTATGATACCTCCCAGACATTCACTTTTTGTGGTCTTTGCGTGTGTGCTTCGTGCCACTCCATCGGGGATTGACTGCAGACCAATATCTACAGTTATGTCTGTTGACAATACCATGAAGCATAAACGTAGCTTCATCAGAAAAGAGAATATTTTGGAAAAATTATGCTCAGCATTGCACCTCTCCATCATAATTTCGCAGAACTCTGCACGCCCTATTGAAATCATCCTCTGTAAGTTCCTGAACCAAATGAATCTTAAACGGACGAATTTTTTCACTTCCAAATAAATTTTTGACAGACTGGTAAGTAACATTATGATCCAGCCCAAATATTGGGAAGCGATTGAGTGGGATTCTCTTGAACATGCAGTAAAATATCTATTGCCGTATCACCACCAGTAGCTGTTTTCGGTCGGCCTGATTTGGGTCTGTGATTTACACTTCCCGTTTCGTTAAATTTCTTAAGCAATTTACTTACAAACGATTGAGTAATTGCGGGTCGATTCGGATAAATATGATTAAATAAATCACACACTTTGCTTGTGATCTCTTTGATTACCATATCCAATCATCATAAGTATCTTAATTTTTTTTTTCAGTTAAAGCCATCGTTCTACTAATTAAAATGACTACTGTTGTAATTAGAAATTTGACACAAAATGTCATTTAAGTCAACTGACATTAACAGATAAGTACCTGTATAGGCCGGAAAACATTGATCACTTAAAAATCAAAATTAGAAATCAAATGCGTGATCAGTTTGACAGATAAACACATAAAACTGTATACCATTAAAATTGGCTTGAAAAGATCTATTCGAATACATAAAAATATACAGGGGTTTCCATTTAAAAAACCTAAGTTGATACTACTTTTTGGCTTTCCCTGTATACTTTGGAAAGTGAAATTACATTTATCTGACGCCTTTTTTAAAATTGTGTTGCCAGCTAAATTTTCGTCGAAAAATTAAGAGCGGCTTGGAAGATATTTGCAATATTCCAGACTTTTTTGACACCCTGTATAAAAAACAATACATTTTAGTCAAAGTCACAACTAAAAAGCCAAAGCTCACCCTTCTTATTTAATTTATAATTAAAACATTAAATTTATATTAGTTAAAAATTAGAATTCTTGGTATTGGGAGTTCTTGGATTGATTTACAAACAATATTCCTTAAGAAATTATTTCGGTTATTGATGTATAAACTTTCGGCAGTGATTGTTTTGATATCCTAGGGCGAGTTTTAGGGGTTAACTATGTGCATCTGCCTGCTGTGCATCGAGCGTGGATCCCGCTGTGTATAAGGCTTGTGGTTTTAAAAGCTTGGGTTTTAGATCTCTTATGGTACTCGCCGGTCTGCTACTCGAGGTAAAGATAGATGGGCACGGATTAAAGGTTCACTATTAACACCTCCTGAAAAAAAAATCTGGCTACGGCCCTGTAACAGAGCATAACCACGCCTCAATATACAGTGATTTGTAAATCATCTAAGGCTCTTTACTGTTTTTTTTAATATAAAAAGGATTTAATTGCCAAACTCGATGGTATATTAGACATATCTTGTTAATAATTAATTTAAACCTTTTAATTTTTTGTGAAATAAATAATTTTTAGTTTTACCCAAAGTTTCGCGATGTTAATTTATTCAAACATTTCAGTCTGTGAAGTGGGACCCCCCGTTTATTTCTTTAACTGTTAAAATTGGGGAAAAATGTTTCATAGGAAAATGTTTTGGTTTCTGCTGCTCTATATTTTGCGAACAACATTATGTATACAGGGTGTATCAGAAAGTCCGTACGAGGACAAACTTTATTTTTTTAAATGACTCCCTATATTTTTTGTTACATTTTTATTTTCTGCATGAAATTTTAGATATTTTTTGTCAAGCACATCATATCCCTATTATCCATTGTTTACGAGATATTTGCATTTAAATACAAATTTGGAAGAGGAAAATCCGCTCATCTGTTAATGCCGTTTTACGTTTCCATGGTTTCAGCGGTTTTTTGAGAGTGGCATAACAACCTTAATAATCAGCTAAAAATGTCAAAACGACAGTTTTAAGTTATAAAATAGTTTATTTTTTACCTATCTATTATTGATCTATAATACCTTAGAAACGGAATATGTTATGATAGCAATAATGCCCTAATGCGCTAATATGGAAATTTTATTGCTTATCCAATTTTATTTCTCTCACAATAAAGATCAAGTTTATACAAAAAATAATTTTTTCTTTAAAACAATACTAAAAATTAAACTTTATTTCCAAAATAAAAATTACAATTTTGAAATGTCCCGAAAATGTAGCTGATCCCACTATAGAATGGTCGGTGTTTTTGTGATGGTAGCAGCGATGGTAGCACTAACGCTATTTTGTATAGAAGAACAGTCCATTAAAGAATTTTCAATAGTCGATACGGAATTAACCTCGGAATTAACTGAATTGGCAATCATTTTGGCTACTTGGTTTTTGGATGAAATACTTTCTTCTATATATCCTTCAGCTACTAAAGAGTTTTTCCATTTCCCATGTTGTTTAGCGTTTCAAACGAAGCACCTGCCTCAACAAGTAAAGTTGACGAGTGCGACGCAAACAGTGGCCGGTGTAAGTTCTGCATTATCCAGTTTTAAAAATTTTGCGATCAATGTTGGGACGCTTCCTATGGTATTTTTTCCAATGGGTTGTACTGTACATCGACCCTTTCTATAGGTAAGAAAGAATCTTCGCTCCTTTATTCCAGCTGGTCTTAATGTTGTGTACTTTTTATTAAATTTAAAGCGCCTAAATCTTCTTCAATGATAGTAAAATTTTTGAAGTTGAAGTTTTAGTTTCTGGTACCTTTATAACCAAGACTGTTCCTCTATCTTCAATGTCATCAATGGTCATTTTGACCAACTCATCTCGTCTTAAACCTCCAAAAACACCCATTACCAAAATGACTTTGTGTACCAAGTAGATATCATCAGGAGCCTTCTTAATAAATTTTAATATTTGTTCTCCTTCTTAAACTTTAGACTTCTTCGGGACGTATCCTTTCGACTTAACTTTTAAGAAAGATATGGAGACGATGGTATTGCGAAATGTCTATATTTTCATAGACCATCAACGTAGACCTTAGGGTGGAATAATTGGTCCAGAGAGAGTTCGGACTGTATTTTTCCGACTAAAAATAATAAAGTTTGTTAAGCATATGTATTAAAATAAAATCAATAACTTACCAGTTCCTGAAATATGCCATTAAACGTTTTCGGTTATTTGAAGAATTGCGTTCGCATCTTTCCAAATACCAATATGCCATACTCCCGATCATACTGTTGCCTTGATTTAACTGGCAAAAGATTTTCGGTCGCTTTTATGGCCTTTTCTCTTATATTTTGTGGAATTTCTTTCATTTTGAGCAAATCGTTAAATAAAAAATGCCAACTGACTAACTGACAGAAACATCAAAGTCAAACTTAACACCAGTCATTATCTACTTACGTATACAGGTACAGGTGCAACTTATTTTTTATATTGCGAATAAATAATGTAATTAGTCATTGAAAAACTCTTTTTGGGTAAAACATAAAGCATTGTAATACAGGAGCATTGACTATAATGCCCATCAGGTCGAAATCTAGCCCTCGGGCCAGAGGCCCTCCGGCTATTTCGACCTTCAGGGCATTATAGTCCCAGTAACGCCCTTGATACATAAATAGCTATTAAAATTTAAAAAATATATGTGATAACGAATAATGTCAAAAAATGACATATGGAGTGTAACTGCATTCAGAATGTCATATTCCATCAAAATAAGAAATTATAGGTCGATAGTACCATTTAAAATGTGACAATAATAGTAATTTACGGTCAAATCGGAAATTATAAAAAACAATTAAGTGGGTTAACCAATTCATATTTATGTCAAAAATCAATAAACATTTTTTTTATTAAAAAATAAAAATTTTGCAGAGGGTAAACGGGACCCTGCAGACAGCAGGATGGAATATATAAAATTTAGGTCAAGTTTTGCTTATATTTAATACGAATTAACAGAAAGCCACCGAAACCCAAAAATATTTTATTAAACAACCTCAAAATACTAAGACCTTTGTTCAAAATTAACAAAAAAAAAACCTAATAGGCCATCGAGTTTATTAAACCCTTTTAAATCGCTTTTAGACATGTACTGTACCGACGCCACATACTCACTATTCTTTATATAGCTATATTCACATTAATATTGTATTAATTAATAAGCAAATTTTTAAAATATTTTTGATATAATACATTAGATAATAATCATCTAGTTATTATGAAAATTGTAGCCATTAAGAATGTTCATTTTGAAAACTCTACACAGTGTGGTTGGTTTAAAAACATTTTTCCTTTTTAATAAAATTGATGTGGCGGATTCATTTTTCAAAAAATGGAGTTCTCGTCAAGTGGGACCACTTCGATCCCAAGAAAAGCGCTTCCTTATGACGGAAAAAGCGTGCGGCGACCTAGAACCCGTCTACCTTTTACACTTTAGGGTTAATTATTAACCCTTAAAGGAGCATGCGGTATAAAATGGGAGACCATCACCTGTCATCATCTCCTGATCTATAACCCCCACCTATTTTTTATGATGAAAAATCGAAAAATAGAGATATTGACAGATTTTTTTTATTTTGTTTTATTTTACGGCTGATTTACGAATCTTTTAAGTAGAATCAAAAAAAAATCGGTGTTTATTTTTATTTGGGGGTATTTTTTAAGTTTTTGTCAATTTAATGCACCCATTTAAATTTAGCAATTTTAAGTGATTTGTTTTATATTTTAAGTGTAAAGACAAAGAATTTCACTTTTTTTTAAATATCAATTTTTTTATTTTTCTGAACCTGAAGAATAAAAATATTTGACAACTCAACAATGGTAATTTTACATCCTATAAAAGTGGGAGCCACACATTTAAACAATTACCGTTCTTAGTTTTAACAGTATAAATATGTAACATATGTTTAATTTTAGTTTGTTTTATTTGGGTTACTCGCCTTTCTACTTTTTGGAAAATGGGACCCTCTTGGTCCGTGTGGACCCTGTCAAGCCCTATTGACCCCTATGAACTTGCAGATCGCCTGCAACAAAAAAAAGAAAACCTCCAAAAAACCCAAAAATCACAAATATTAATCAACGTTTCGGTGGCAAGTCGGCCACCGTTATCAAGATAGAAACTAAAACAAAAAATTAAACTAAATTTTAAGAAATTTTAGGTCTGAAAACTTAAGAAATTCTGATAGCTTTTTGAACTTTTTAATGACGTTTTGTCATAAGTGACAATAGGTTATTGGACTGGTGTATGTATAGTATTTAAAAAGACCAGAAACCTGGGTGGTATGGTGTGTTAATTGATTTTAAGTTTACCTGAATTTACTTCAGCATCAAGCATAGGTAACCATGTATTATTTAAATTAACAGATGTTGATGCTACACATCTGTCTTTATTTAATAAAATAAATGCACTTTCCTTTATTTTATGTTTTTTCGAATAAGTTTCCTTTGCTAAAATGCTAGAAGCATTCCAGTTTATTATGTGGTTATTATCAAATGCGTGTTGACAGATTTTTGATTTGTGGAATTCTGTGTTTCTAATATATGTTTTATGTTCTTTTATGCGTTTGGCTAATGGTCTGAAAGTTTCACCTATATAAAATTTATTACATTTACAAGGGATCTTATAAGTGACATTATTTGTGTTTTCGTTTATATTGTATGGTTTTGTTTTTATAACTTGGGATCTAATGGTGTTTTGTGTTTTAAAGATAGTGCGAATGTTTAGTTTGGTTCTTTCGCCAAGTTGGACATTATTTTCTAATTTATTTCTAACAATATTTAATGCTTTATCGACAGAAACATTTGTGAATAAACTTACAACATCAAAACTTACCAAGGTGTTATTTGGGTCTATGTCAATGTGTCTTAATTTTTCTAGAAAATGTTGGGAATTTTTAATGTATGAGTCAGTATTGTTTACTAAAGGATCTAAAATAGTAAGTAAAAATTTTGCTAATGGGTGTGTAGGTGAGTTTATGCAACTAACTATAGGACGTATTGGTATATCAGGTTGTGTGTATTTTTGGTAATGAAATGAAAAAGAATTTTTAAAAGATATTTTAGTTCATAATAACTATCCTCTTGATTTTATAAACAAATGCTTTCTAAAATTTGAACAACCAAATTTAAGACAAAATCAAAATAGACCTGTTACAAATCTATTTTTACCATATATTCCTGGCTTATCAAATAAAATTCAACGAATAGGTAACAAATTTAATATTCGCACTATCTTTATAAACACAAAACACCATTAGATCCCAAGTTATAAAAACAAAACCATACAATATAACCGAAAACACAAAAAATGTCATTTATAAGATCCCTTGTAAATGTAATAAATTTTATATAGGTGAAACTTTCAGACCATTAGCCAAACGCATAAAAGAACATAAAACATATATTAGAAACACAGAATTCCACAAATCAAAAACTGTCAACACGCATTTGATAATAACCACATAATAACTGGGAAAGCTTTACATTTTAGCAAGAAACTTATTCGAAAAAACGTAAATAAAGGGAAAGTGCATTTATTTTATTAAAAAAAGACAGATGTGTAGCATCAACATCTGTTAATTTAAATAATACATGGTTACCTATGCTTGATGCGGAGTAAATTCAGGTAAACTTAAAATCAATTAACACATCATACCACCCAGTTTCTGGTCTTTTAAATACTATACATACACCAGTCCAATAACCTATTGTCACTTATGACAAAACGTCATTAAAAAGTTCAAAAAGCTATCAGAATTTCTTAAGTTTTCAGACCTAAAATTTCTTAAAATTTAGTTTAATTTTTTGTTTTAGTTTCTATCTTGATAACGGTGGCCGACTTGCCACCGAAACATAGATTATTATTTGTGATTTTTTGGGTTTTTTGGGAATTTTCTTCTTTTTTGTTGCAGGCGATCTGCAAGTTCATAGGGGTCAATAGGGCTGGACAGGGTCAGCTCGCATATCCCGGGACCCGGACCAAGAGGGTCCCATTTTTCAAAAAGTAGAAAGGCGAGTAACCCAAATAAAACAAACTAAAACATGGATCCGCCACAAAACTATAGAACATATTTATATGTTTAATTTTGCCGAAAATAAGCAAAACTTCCAGATTTTTATCATTTTTTTTCAAATTAAAATAACATTGCTAATTAACCTTAACAAACTACTTTTTTAAAAATCTGGTACGTGCAAAATGATTCACAAAAAATTTTGTATAACCGCCACATCTTGGTCAAGAATTATTGATTGTATGTACAAGAGCAAAACTTATTTTCAGTATTTGATTAACGTAACTAAACAAAAAGGAAACCCAATGTTTAATAGCTCGACTAACGAGGTAACGAGATTTTGTTACCATTAATGGTAAAATCCACCCACTGTGTAAACTTTTCATCTTATTATTTAAAACGCAGGAATGTAGAGAGCGGGGCCATTTAAAAGTATACCTAACAAAGAAACTGTAAAATTGAATATACAAGGGCAAAATAGGGGTGAAAAAAGGATATTATTATTACTTCATTCATTAAATACCATTAAACTTATTTGTTATTAAATAGCTGTCATAAAACAATGTTATTAGAGATATAATAAAACTGATCTTGTTTTGCCTAATACGATAGTGTGGTAAACAAAGTCAGATTTTATAATAACACACTTCACTGTAATTGTTTTTAATGTAAATAAAGGTTAATTATTTAATATAAGGTAATGTTTTTTATTTCCATACAAGATTATTGTGTACCTTTATCCACAACCAATTACCAATTTCCCAAAGCACCTATCCCTACATCTGGTTACTGATTTGGTGGCTAGCTTAAAACAATAGTATCCCAAAAAATACGGTATAATAATTATTTGTACTATTATATTTTGTAGTAACTCTCTATTCTGATTGTTGGGGTCCTTTATCGTTTCCCCAATTTGGGGGATTTTTTTAAAATGACAAAACCACGATACGTTAAGTATTACAAAAAAAACCAAAAAAAAAGGAATTTAAATACATTAAAACAGTAAAAAAAGTAAGCAAGAAAGAAAATTTTTTTTTGACTAACATCCGATTTCTTTTCCTATATAACACCAGTTATCACTACTAAACATTTCTTTCTCAATTCTTAGTTATAAATTTGTGTTTAATTACAGCAAAAACCACTGGGAAAAAAGTTTCGCACTGGGAACTAGAGCAAATTTTGAAAACCATTGGTAAATGTTTTGCAGGTTTTCATAGTCCATTGTCATGATCCATTGGGAAGTCGGAAAGGCACTTTTTCCCAAAAGTTGATGCACAAGAGATGGTCGGTCCGGAAAGGAAAAATGGCTAAGAAAAAATTTGAGTCGGGGTGTTCGGAAAAAAAGACTATTTTAAATTTTTACAGTTTGCATTTGTATATGTTACCATGGAAAACAAAGGTAAATCTTTAAAAAAACCTTAGGTCAAAAAAACCCAACAAGGGGCCCGTGTGTTTTTAACCAAACTGACGAACCCCCTTTTTCACCCTGGCCAATTTTTTTTTAAATTAGTGTTCGCTTAAAGTTTATATGGATTTTTTCGTAGCTTTTTTTATTAGGAATTGTTTTTTGGGGAAGGAAAAATGGTACTTCTAGCGTTCAGGAGCATACACTTTTTTTAATTGGGGTTTTTTTAAAAATGACGTAAAAAAAATAAGTATCCCCGGTTGGTCATTTGTTATCAGGTTACTGAACTTTAAAATTTTATTTTTTTTTTAGTTTTTTTGTTTGTTAACTTTAACCAAAAATAAACAGATATAAGATTTTTTTAAAAAGTAGCCCGACAAAATAGTATAGTCGGAATTATACTCATTTGTAGTTACGTTATCCAGGTGAAAAAAAAAGGGATGTCGTAAATTAATAATTAGACATTTTTGTCAAAAAAATATTAGGTTAGAAAATTTACTTCCCTTCGAAATTCATAGTCTTTTTTTTTTAAAAATTTAGGGTTTTGGGGGTTTACCAACAATTTTAAGGGGAACCCTTGCACAAGGTACCTTTTTTAAAAAACAAGCAAAAATTATTGGCTACATTGGGATTTAAGGAAAAATAACGCTAAGGGGGTTTTTTTTACACGGGGGGGTTTCATTTTTTCGCTCCTATACAGGGGGTCTTTTCGCCCCTACCTGCCCGAGCGACTCCCGGCTCGAGATGCGGAGACGGAGGGCCCGTCTCCCCCCAGTGGCGGCCCCCGCTCTGCTTGAAAATCCATTGACCCCGTTGCATTTTGGTTAAAGGGGTTTTTCCCTCCCCGGGGGGGAGAGACGTGAAGCTCCCCCCGTGAAAGGGCCAATGGGGGTTTCCCAAAATTTTTTGGGGCAACCGGCCATTAGCAATATATTATCATTTTTACATTGTCTATCACTTTTTAAACTCAAAAAAAAAAAAAAATCTTGTAGTATTTATTTATTAACAAACTTAGTAAAAAACCCCAATTAAATGATTAATAAAAAAAAAAAACATATTTTTTTCCCTTTACTGTTTTTTCTTGAACTGAGTGCTTGGTATCATCCCCTTCCAGCTACTACGAAATGACCCCCCGCTAAAGATCCACGTCTCGTCAATGAAAACTTCAGTAAAACCTTCCGAACCTAAATTTTTTTTTTGATATACCCCTTAAAAAAAAGTATTTTTTTTATGAACAATATTTTGGGAAGTCCATTAAATAATTTTTATTATTAGTTTTTTCCAAAGGGAAACCTATATTTTTTTTTCCCTCTTTTTTAAGGAGTGGGGTTGGGAAAAATTTAAAATATTCAAATTCTTCCCTAAACTTTTGTTTTTTTTCCCAAAGTAACATATTCTTTTTTTGGGGACATAGCATAAATTGTGTCCCGAATTAAATTTTTCAAATATGTTGTAATTTTGGTTTTTGCGGTGCGGTGCTTGGGGAAAATAATTAAAAGTAATCCTGGTCTAAAATTTTTTTCCCCCTTTTTCCTTATATTTGCTATCGTCTTGGGCTTAATTTCAGCATCTGCCACTCGCTGTATTAATTTTTAGTTTGAAGGGGGGGTTCCGTTTCGGACTTGTTCCTTTTTTCCGTTGAAAAAAGCCAATTTTTTTTAAATTATTCGCTGCGTTTGTTCATTATACCTATTATATCTTTTTCTCGGCATTTTTTTCTTTTTAAAAAACAACAAGTTGAACACCAATGTTTTTATTGAAGGGGGCGGATAATTTACATAACCAAAAAAAATTAAAAAGGGTTTTAAGACCCCACACCCCCCTTTTTTTAAAAAAATTTTTTTCACCGCCGTTTGGAAATACTTAAACAAAGATAAACAAAAATTTACGTCATTACAAATGAGTATAATTTGGGGTATATAACCGTTTTTTGTACGAACCCTTTTTATCTCATAAAGCTTGAAACCTTTTCCCGAAGGACGTTACAACGGGGGTTAAAAAAACCTTTGAATTACCCTAACCCCTTAAACACACCCTAGGGGGTTACAAATTGCAGGGTGAGTAACTTTTTGATCATCGGGAGGCTAAAACAAGGTTTTGCACGCTTTTATCGGTTGTTTTATATTACACTTAACTTGTACTGATAATTAAGCTAGTAAATTAAATTTACCTTATATTAAAAAAAATCATAAAATAAGTTTTTTTTTTAACTTGTGTTCATGGTTCCTTTCCGTCTTCAAAACCCCTTTAAATTTTAAAAAAAAAACCCTTTTAAATACCCTGGGCTGAAGGCAACTAAAAAGTACCATTTG
>JAHBCN010005546.1:0-54767 GCA_019359885.1 Listronotus oregonensis | reverse complement strand
GTTATTTAAAAATTAAGGTTTTTGTCGTTTTTAAAATTTAGTGCTTTATTATTTTTGGGGAAATCGTACAGCGAATTGGTTAATTTTTATAATAGACGTATGTAAACTTTCTCACAAATCACCCTGTACACCTGCTGGTAATTTTTTTTTCTACTTAAACGTTGTTGTAAATATTTTCTACCCATAATGTTTTATGTCAGTTAGAAACTGCGTAAAGTCATGGCATTTAAGAATTTCCTTTTAAGTTGTTGCAAAAGTAAACTTCTAGAGAGTTTAAAATTTTTTGTCGTTTCATTAAAGCTTCAGGCGCTAATGTGTTTAGAAAGCTGTACCAAAGGCAGTAACAAAATTTTCCACAAAAGCTTATGCTGCCAAACTTGGACTACAATTTAGCACAAAGCTTTGTAAAAATTTTTTGTTTTTAAAAAAAATTTTTTTTTATAATAAGTAGATATAAATTTTTTATGTATGATGACACTACATTTGTTTATCATCAGTACAACGGCTGTAAAGGGCCCCCCTTTTCATGTACTAGTAAATAAAATAGGTTTTTTTTTTTTGACTAAAATTATTAAAACCCAATTAGTATTTTAAATAGTAACTATTGATATTTATGGGCAATCAAAGTTTTGTAATATAGACATAACCAAAATTTCCAATTTTTTTTTTCATTGCATTTTTTTTTTGATGTCATGGGCCCTTAAAGTGACAATCCCAAGTCTAGATTGGCAAGGTGCGGACTGTATGGTGGGGGCATTAGAATCGATTGCAGCGCTCGCTGTGGTCAAATTGTTGTTAAGTCAGGATTGATTTTAATGTAAACAATTAGATAAAATATTAATAATAGGGATTTTTTTTGTTTTTAGTTAAATGTAAGGACACTGGAGAAAAAAACTGAAAATTTTTAAAAATTTTCCCCGGGAGGGACTTAAAACGATTGCTTACATGTTGTGGTTTCCCGTGTCAGTTTGTTAAATGTCTTAGTTAAAATGTTAGTTGCTTCATAAATGGTCAGCAAATTATTGGGTTTCTTTGCTTATTTTAGTACGATCCCTTTAAAGGGGGTCTTTATTTACCCCTTGGTCCAGCAGCACGAAGGTCCCGGGGGTTGTTTTTTTCAAAACTCAAAAACCTTTTTCAATAAAAACATACTTTTTTAAAATTTTTCTTATTAAGCTTTAAAATTTTTTTTTACGTAGTGTTGCCAAGATTCGCAAACTGTTATTTTTTTCATTTTTTTTTAACAGAACACTCTTTACATTAATATATATTTAAATAGCCACGGGTTTTTAAAAAAATTTGGTATAGTATTTAAATGATTAATTTTTTTAAAATTTTGAATTAGCTCCTTTTTTTAAAGTGTTCACTAGGTGACCGGATATCATATATGGGAAAAAAAAAATCCGAATTTTGTTCGTCTGGACCCTACAAAACGATTCCCCCCTTTTGAAAATTGAGATAGCCGAAATTTGAGCTCGGTTAAAACCGAAGTTAACCCCGTGCCGCTCGTCGCTCAAAATTTTAAAAAAAAATTAAAATTTTTGGCCAAAAGCTGGGGATATGGGGGCCCTAACTCCAGAATGGTAAATAATAAAAAAAACGCTTAATATCTTAAAAAAAAACTAATTTTGTTTTTCAAAATTTATATTCTGTTTCATAATTTTTGTTATTTTAAAAAAAAACCGAGTTACAACGGTTTTTTCCCGAAAAAAAAATGACCTGGTACCACTAGGAGCATACTTGTATATTTTGTTATTAAGTGATAAATTTAGTTTTTTTTTTTGGGATATTTTTGAGTTTTTAAATATATATATAAAAAAAAAAAAACAAGTAATATTTTAAAATCTAATGACATTTTTTTTTTTAAAAAAAAAAAATCAGGTATATAATACATACAAAACAGACACAGAAAAGGTAAATAATACATGAGTTGATAATTTTACATAGTTATCTAATCTATTCTAGAGCTTTTGTTAAAGTAGTTTTTGAAACGTCAGGATATAATGCTCGGCATTTACTTAAAATTGCAGGACATATTGCTTTTGTTCTTCTTTTTTTGTAAGAAGGTTGTTAAAGTCGGTTATTAATTTTACCCACGCTCAGCTATATCATTAACTACTTTTAATGTTTTGACAATTTTTAGTCCTTCTTGGAAGTCATTTTTTTGAGGCCGGGTTTTTGGATTTGTTTTGGGGGAATCTGTTTTTATATTAAATCGGTCAAAGAAGGTAAACGTTTCTTTGGAAGTAAATTTACCAATCCTCCATCAACACCCTTTTTTAAATTTTTTCTTTACCTTTTGGATTTAAAACCCCCTAGCGTGTTGATGGTTCATCTGTGCTACTGAGCAATTTGTTAGCCATTAACAACTTTTATCTTTTTGGTGGGAAAAAAAAACGATAATCCCACCAACTCTGAATTCAAATACCACAAATGATTCAAAAATTGGTCAGAGCTATTTTGAAATTCGTTGTCACATTCTTTATAGTCTAACAGTCTAGAAAATACCTAAATCTTGCTTTGGTGCAAGATAAGCTTTTGGAGCACAAAACCCGTTGACAATAAATTTTAACTAGAAAAACAGAAATAACCCGTTTCTTCTTCTTTAGACATCTTAAATTGACGACAAAAAAAGAATTTTTTTAACAAAAAACCCTTTTCCATCCACCAGCGTGATGAATGGCTCCTGGAGTTCAAAAACCCACAACATTGCCGTCTAGTTTCCAACAAATACGAGAACCAACTAATAGCCCCTTGTAGTCATCTCTGGGGTGGCCTCAGTTAATTTGGTTTGAATTAGCAGTAAATTTGCAATTACTTCTGGAGTTAGCTGCTTTTTATTAGATTGTATGATACCTGTGTCGTATTTTCCTTTTCCATCTTGGGCCCCCAGTAAGGAATCTTTTTAAAAAGTCTGGATGAGGTCCAGTATTGATCCCATTTTTGTGTCAATACGCCTCTTAACAGAATTTCCAAGATATGGTGACGGGCTGGGTATAACAATGCTTTCCAACATTTGCCCCAATATGACGCATGCTCCTTTGAGTCTTCCCGTTTTGGGATGCTGTCGTGTCGGCACATCGCCTTGACGGTGTTGGGAAGACCCCATTCATGTAGACATTCATATACGGCTCGGCTTGCTCCTCTCCAGAGCTGTTTGCTGTTACAGGAACTCCCAGCAGCTGTTCCTTTTCGCCATATAAAATAGCAATAGCTATTCGCTCACATTGCTTTTTTTTTAAAATAACCGGAAAAATTTTTTACCTTCCCAATGGACAACCACGGGTTTTTTTTTCAGGTATGTTCACACTTTCACAACCTTTTTTTGAATGTTGCTATGAAGTCATATTATAAACAAAATATTAAGTTTTAAATGAACTTACCAAATTTTGCAAATAGCTTATTTTTACGTCTGTAAGTCTAGGTATATATATAAAAAAAAAAAAAAATTACAAAGGTTTTAAGACAATATACTTACACACCTACGGCTGACCTTCAGCATTGTCTAGCAACATGTCAAAAGTATCAAAGCTGTCAGACCACGAAAAAATCATCTTTAAAAAATTAGTTAAAAACATACATACGGGTTTGGGAAGTGGGGGAATCTCTAAAAAACTAATAGAAAACCTAAAAATATTATGACAAGTTTCCCCTTTAGTTTTTTTTCCCACGACCCCTTCCCGGAGATACAGGTACATAAAGGACGCCCCTAAAAATCGTGTTTTTTCAATAACTTTTTAAAATTGGGCGTAATTTAATTTTTTTTAATATGATGGTTACTAGATGAGTTTTCTTAAAATGAACCCATCAAATCATATTTGGCTTATTTAGTTTGCCAGGGACGGACTAGCTCTGACACAATAATAGAATTTTTTAAAACCCTGTATGATAAAGGCTTAAAATATTTTTTTTGGATAGCTTTCCCTTTTAAGAAAAAAAAGGGATTTTTAAAACCCCGATAAAATCAACTGTTTACGAAAAAAAAATATCTTTTTTGTTTTTTTTTAATATACAGGGTGTTTTTTTTTTTACGTCAATATTTAAGGGGAAAGGAATTTTGGGGGGTTATTTAAAGAAAAAAAAATTTATATGAACCTATGTCCTAAAAAAACTTAACTTTTTTTGATACAGGGTGGCAAAATGTTTTTAAAAAAAAATAATTTAATTTTAATATCTGTAAAATTTTAAAAAATTTTAATGAAATTTTGGATACATGGCCATGTATCGTGGGGTTTTAATTTTTTTATTTGCCAAAATAGGCAGGTCAAATTCTGTACGAACGCCACTGGTGGAAATAAAAAAATGTGGTACACTAAAAAATGCTTTTTGAAACATAGTTGATATATGCCAAATTTCATTAAAATATCTAAAGTAGTATTACAGACATTAATAATAAATGATTTTTTTTTTGAAAATTTTACCACCCTGTATCTCAAAAGTTAAGACGTTTAGGACATACATTCATATGAAGTTTTCTTTTTAAAATGGACCCAAAAATTGCTTCCCTAAATATTGACGTACGATTAAAAAACACAAATTATAATGTAAAAAAAAATTTCCAAACATGATATTTTATTTCTCTTAAACAGTTGATTTTATCTATGTCAATCAAGTATACCTTTTTTTTTGTTTAAAGTTAAAGCTATACAAAAATAATATTGTTGAGCCTTTATTCTACAGGGTGCAAAAAAATTGCTATTATTGTGTCAGAGCTAGTCCGTCCTTGGCAAGTTAAATAAGCCACATATGATTTAATGGGTTTATTTTAAACAGACTTATCTAGTAACCATCATATTAAAAAAATATTAAATAACGCCTAGTATTTTAAAAGTGATTTAAACAAAAACAATTTCCAGGGGCGACCGTTATGTACCTGTATCTCCGTAGGGGAGGGTCATTGGAAAAAAATTATGGAAACTTGCATATTATTTTTTGGTTTTCTATAAGATTCCGAGAGATTGCCCACATATTCTTGGACATCCTGTATATAAAATTTAGCTTTCATACTATAACGTCTATAATTACAATAATTTAATTTTTAAGGTGTGCAGCGGGAGTTGCCACGATATTAAGTGTCTGGATGTCGTTATTATATTATCTGTAAGAAAAAATAAAATAAAATTATGTTATTAAATTTAAAGCAAGTTCATCAATAAATTAAACAAAAGAGGCACCGATGTCATTTTTAAGGCCTTTACTTAAAAATGTTTTTAAAAATATATCCTCACAAACATTAATTTTAAATTTTATTATTTGGGGTAAACATTGTGGCTCATAAACAAGATTTTAATTTATGCAGGCTTATAATTTAATTAACATCGTCTTTTTATTACAGGGTTTCATAAATAAAGGGTCTGCTGTATTAATAAAAAAAAGTTAGAGTTTACAAAGTATTTCGTTTTTAATTACACACCTTGGGTTTTTATATCGAAAAATATAATACAGAGATTTGTGGTAGAAAGTTAAAAAAACAACGTAAATGTATTGAAATTTTAAAAATTGAACGAAAATTTTTATTTGTAATATTAAAAGATTGCCTTTAAGGAGTTCTTCCAGTCTGGAAGTTTCAAAAAATCATTTTTTTATTGATCTTTTCAATACCTTATTTTATGGAGAAGATATGAGCAAAAGCGTTTTGTTGAGAAATCATTTTTTATTGTCGAAATACACGATCATCGGACCTGTCGTCCCGTGTCATTAAGCGCCCTTTCCAAAACTTTAAACGCGGTTTTCCAAAACTCATATTTTTTTTGCTGGATGCATGGATTGTTGAAAAATTACTGGACCAATTTTGATGCCGCTTTGTCATTTTGTAGAGAAGTGAACTGGCTATGGTTGCAACTTCGAAAGTTAAAATAGCTTTAAAATATGGATTCGACGTACGTTTAAAAACAAAAAACATCGATTTTTTAAATTTTTTTTTTAATGGCCGCCATTTTGTAAAGAATTGACGATTTCACTTTTCCGAGGCTCCGATCAAAGGTACATTCATATATTTTAATAATTTTTTGGTCTCGTCTGCTTCAGACCTCCCAGTTATCCGAACCTGGCGCCATTTTATTCAATGACGGTTTAACATTTTCGGGCAAAAAAAAATTTAATGTAGCTTAAAGATAGAAAAATAAAAGGGTATAAACATTGTCTTAGTAATTATTTGATTTCACCCTAAAAAAATATTAAATTGAGGTAAAAATCGGAGCGCCAAAAGAGAAAATTTCTTTATTTAAAAATATAAAATTCCATGCTTTTGCAAGACATTCAGTTGATACTAAAGATGATTTTCATTTCTCAGAATCGAATTTATGCAATCAAGAAATAATCAGATGCAAAGAACATTTCTTGAAATTGTAGAAATTCAAAAAGAAAATATTTTGTTGAATAAAAGAACTGATATAAAACTCTATGTATTTTTATTCACTGTTATGGAGTATTACGATACGTACTCAAATAAATATTGAAGATAATCCTAATATATCTACAATAAATTAATAAACATTTATATTTAAAATAAACATCTTAATGTTTTAAATATTTTTATAGGGTGCACAAAAAAAGGTTTTTTTCTAATATTTTTTGCACCAGTAATTAAATTTTTGGATGAAACCTAAATTATTTCTTAAAATTAATTAAAATAAATAATGTTTAATTCATAATTTTGATTTTAATAATGGTTTGACATCGTAATTATTTTTAATGAAGAATGTAGCTTATTACATGTAATAAAAATGACTTAATTGCATAAGACTCAGTATTAACGTGTATATTACAAATTAAATAACATGGCCGAGCGCTTTGACTAAACCGCCGTAACAATGCTGCTTAATGAACATGAGGTCTTAACAAATGGCTCTCACACATGCCAAACACGTTAAATAAAAGTTAATTAGGACCAGAAAAACATTGGTCTTGAGATTTATTTTTAAAAGTTTAATTTTAAAATTCTTTAAGTCTAAAGTTGGCCTCCCTTCTCCTATGTCTACAGTTCTAGACATAGTCTATAGACTATGGAGATTATAAATGTATACAAAATCATTATTAAAAAGCTTTTATTATTGAATTATTTTTCAATAATCAATGATTAAAGTAAACAAATAAACCTTTTAATATTCTTAAGATTCAGGACTAGCTTAATACTATTAGCAAAAACCACTAGTAAAACCAGTGCACTCTTATTTATTATCCTAATAAATAAAAAAAATTATAAAAAAATACATACACTCAATGCGCCCTTGTTTTACAAAGGATTTCGCCATATTTTGTCCAATGTCAAATGGTAGGAAAAAAACAAAACACAACTGTCAGTCTGTCATTTAACTGTAGTTTTAATATAAATAAATAAAAACATTTTTATTAAAAAATTAATATTTAAAAAATATTGAAAAATAGATGCGAGATGGTACAGGGTTTTCCCGTATAATTGCGCACCCCTTTAAAATCTTTATTTTTATAGATAGAAAAAATTAGTTTATATGAAAGTTGCAGGATTTTTCATGAAGATTTTCATGGTGTAAGATAGAAAAACAAATGATGATCGGAAAATTAACAAATCACTATCAACTTCGTTATTTTAAAGGGAACACCCTGTATATGATTGAAAATTCAAATTCTGCTAATCTTCCTCTTTTCAAATATATATAACTTATCTATGTTCGGATAAACGAGTTGCAAGTTATTTGAATTTAAAATCTGTTCTTATAAGCCATAGTTAGCCATGGATACAACCCAAAGTTTGGCAAAGTTAAGTCGCGTTAGCCATGGTTCGTCTTGGAAACCAAAAAAAAATATAAATATTTGACAGAAGTCAATTTTGGGTTGTATCCATGGCTATTTTTTTCTATCTATAAAAATAAAGAATTTAAAGGGGTGCGCAATTATACGGGAAAACCCTGTACATTATCTGTTGGATAGGTGACATACCCAGTTATACAGATGTCATATAATGTCTAGATTAGTAATGAATTTTAAATATTGCAGATATATGTAAAGGGTAGACAAAAATTTAAGCAGTTCATACCATTTTAACTCAATAAAATTAATAAATATTGAGTAAGAAACACTCGTTGAACAGGCACAATCAGTAGCAATATTTTTCAAATGAAGCGAGTTGATAGCAATGAGGCAGACAAAAATAATTGGGTGAAAAGAACTTTATATTTGAAATCAGCATACTCCACATATTTAAAATGACCCATTCTTATTAAAAAGAGAAAAAAGTCATCATTGTTGATATTTTATTAAAAAAATTATATAAATATGTAAACTGTAAACGTACCAAAAGTCATGAATCGAAACTCCAGAATGTGGGTCTGAAAGCGGTTATTAGGCTTCTTTATGTAGGGGTACATCTGTACCAAATAAATGTGGTTTGTAATCTGCTTTATACAGGGTAGTGAAAGTAGTCAAGTCTCTCTAGATAGTACCCCATATGGTAAAAAACTCAATAAAGGTTATAGTTACCCACAATGTAAGTGGTGTGACAGTATACACTGGCCAGTGGGTGGAGACCCCTGTATACTTCGTCACATATCACTAACGGACTTTCTAACAATATTTTTTTATTCCAAAAATTTTATCTCTTTAGGCCCCCATTAGAAACATGATTTACACTATATAATATACATCCAAGCCAAACACACTTTCCAATTAGCAACAATGCACAAACTGTTTAAATTCGCGGTGTCCTTTATCACGCCATTGTAATTAAGTTGTTGCATACTAAACTTTAGGACCTGCAACATTTGACGTTTCATTAAACTCTCGGGCCATAATGAGTTTTGGGAACCGCATGAAAATGTAGTAGCGAAATTTCATACTAAAGCATATGGTGGATATACCGGGTATTCCACCGTAGGCTTTAGTACGAGCTGTATACAGAGGGTCCCAAAAATGGAGGGCAATACTTCTAGGTCTCAGTTTACTGTTTAAAATTTATACCAAAATGCCCATTAGGATAGCTAGAGTCTCCAGAAAGATGAAATTGGGTTTTGCGTAAAAAAGGCCCTTTGCTTATTGGCTAGAAATACCTCTCTATATCTAAACAACGCTTTTGCCATATATTTAATAATAAAAATAATAATAATAAATATAGTTTATTGTCCAAGAAAACCCTTATTGACTAAGCTAAAAAAATTTAAAAAATTACCTAACCTAACATTTAAACAATACATTTTCAAAGTATGCGCCATTAGGCCATATAATGTAAACTAAAAAAAAGAAGACAATAAAAGATAATAGTAATAAAATGCTGGTATATCCAAATTAAAACAAAATAAAATATTAACTTACAAAGTTACTAGGTTTTAGTTCTAGCATAAAAAGTAAAATTAAATGAATTATACAAGTGATAAAAGTTAGTAATTCATTAAAACTTATAAATACATATATACATGCATACATATATATGTTACGGTTAATGTAATAAAATGGTTATTATAAATGATAAAATAAAAAAAAACGAACGAAAACTAATCAAAACAAACCACAACTCACCAAAAGTATTAGTTTTAACCAGGACGCACCTAAGTTGTTGGTTTTGGTATTCGTTCATTTTTCTTTTTTTTTTATTTGTCACATTCACCGATGAATATACATAACTAGTCCAGCAACTAAAGACCTAAAAGTACCCAAAGCTGTAAATAAATCTGTACAGTTTTTATTTGTGGCTTAATTCTTAGGTCTTTGCGGATGCTTTCGAGCGAGAAAAAGTTTATTACGATTTCGACGTGTAAACCCGCTAAAAATGGCTCCCCAAAATCCCAAAAATAAGTTTCCGCGAATATCTGCCAAAAAATGCGAATAAGAAATTTTTTGTTTAGACAAAAATAAAGATTGCCTCAAAATCTACAAAAACGGTCCCAAATATTTTTTTCGCGACCCAATATTTTTCGCAAAAACAGCCGTCGAAATATCCATAACATTCCACACTGGATAGATGTGGTAGTAGGCTTAAAATGTTAATAACAAACCATTTTTACAAAAAATATCAATAAATTATTGAGATACTCTCAAAATATTGTTAAAAAAATGTAACTGCTTTTTTTAGTATTCTAGAAAATTCAGAATGGACCCAAGCTCATATGCAATGATGGGTACGGGTTTTTCCATTTCAATGAACTTTAAATGATTAAAAAACTTATATTATTGCCCGAGTAATGGAACAATTCGTCCGCCCGCTTATAAGTGGAAAATTCTCCAATTCGCATATTTTGGCAGATATTAGCATGAAATCCATTTGTCGGGCCTTAAAGGGCCATTTTCAGCCCTTTTCCACCTGTTAATGTTAATAAACTTTTTTTCGCTCGAAAGCATCCCCGAAGACCTAAGAATTGCATCACAAGGAAAAACTGTACAAATTTATTTACAGCTTTGTCCCTTCATTTACTGGACTATAATTATCAATTTATTACATTAACCGTAACATATACACCTATGAGTAGATCTACACACATACGTACACCCGTATAAATTCACACAATATAATGCGACAAAACGGGTAAAATATAAAATAAAACAATAAATATTGGTAAATAAATTTAAAATTAAAACAAAATATTATTTAAATGACATCTTGATATTATATTAAGGGGCAAAAGTAAACACTTAAATAAATAAATAAAATGTAAAATATTATTAAGAAAGTCGTTATACATAAAATAAATTTAAAATACATATTTATACACATACCCATCCCTACAAACATGTTTTAAAACCAAAACATTGCTACTTTATATAAATAGTGTCATCGTACTGAAGCGTGTGTTGCGGTCTGGTAACAAGTAACTCTTTAGCCCTTCTTTAAATAAACGATCATCCAAAATTTGTCCTAATATAATGGGGATGTGATTATACATAATAAAACTTTAAAAAAATAATATTTTTTTTAGTTAACATGGCTTTAAGAATAGAAGGTAAAGATTGGCCTTTTTTTGCCCATCATATTAATAAAAATTCAAGGTTTTTATGTGGGGTATTTTATTATATTTATAATACGTTTAAGTTTCTGCATTTACATAAAAAATAAATTGGTAAAAAAAAATCAAAATGGCAATAAACAAAAAAACCTTTAAACTTGTCATTTTTATTAAATTTTTGCCATATAATAAAATTGCCTAAATTAAAACTTTGAATTTAAATGAATATGATGGGCGAAAAACGGCTGATCTTTACTCACCTCCTTTTTATATTTTTTGTGCAGAAGACCGTCTGCTTTATGAAAATTTAAACTTTTTCTACTAACAAACAGTGGTTTGCAATGTTCCCTGCACTAAACTATATACAGATATCTTGCTGCCTGCTTTTGTAAAACCAGAATGGAATTCATTTATTGACAGTTAAAAAACCCTAAAAAGCTATTCCATATCTCACATGAAATTCGAACAATTCGTAACACACTGTGCGAGCACTTGTGATTAGCTCCTCTGGCTCTGTTCTTAAGGCATAACAATTAATCGACAGTTTCTTACTCAATTCTAATATATGTTTCTCAAACTTTAATTATCTGTCCATAAAACAACTTAAAAACTTTGTGCTGTATCTATTTCCTACAAAATTATTTTTATAAGCTAAATTAATACATTGGGGCATACAGGCTGAAATGACACGGCAACTGGTGCTCTGGGCCTGCCCTAGGACACGCCAGAATAACGAGCAGTATCACAAACTCAATATTTGAGATGAGCAGTGACACAATGCCAAAACGGATAAATACACATAGACCATACAAAACCCAGCTTACCTGGGGCGGTAGTGAGCGATCTCCTGGTCAGTCTCGAAATTTGGTTTGGTATACCGATGGATCCAAGACGACAATGGAGCCGGCCAGGAATACATGGTATGACCCCTAGGTTTAATGCTTATGCTTCCCGGGGAAATATGCCACTGTT
Organism: Listronotus oregonensis; assembly: GCA_019359885.1. Lineage (NCBI taxonomy): Eukaryota > Metazoa > Arthropoda > Insecta > Coleoptera > Curculionidae > Listronotus > Listronotus oregonensis. The sequence goes on along the minus strand of JAHBCN010005546.1, from coordinate 42,885 downwards.
TTCCAGGGGAAATATATGCCATTGAACTTTGTCTGCGAGAGAACTTGAGGAGGAATAAGGGCAGGGACATTACTATCTTCTCTGATAGTCAAGCGGCCATAAAAGCTTTGGCATCTCAACAAGTCAACTCAAGGTTGGTTTGGAACTGTCTGCAATGCCTCCTAAACCTGGCTAACCACAACAAGTTACACTTTCCTGGGTGCCAGGACACAAGGGAATACAGGGCAATCAAAATGCAGACTCCCTGGCCAGGCAGGCTCCGCAGCAATGTTTGTGGCTTCTGGAACCTGTTTTTGGAATACCAAAAGCCTCGGTTCGTGGCTACATGACTCGGTGGATTCAAACAAAACATCAGTCATACTGGAACCACATTTCCAAAGGCAAAAATCACACTAAATCAATGTTGGAATCACCATCGAAAGCATTGACAAGTGAACTACTAAAACTGAATAGGAATCAGATTAGAATAGTGACAGGATTAATAACGGACACTGCACCCTAGAAAACATTTGCAACTATGGGCATCTATAGAGAAGAACCCATTTGCAGACTATGTGACGAAGAGGAAAGACAGCCTCCCACATAATATATGAGTGCCCTGCACTTACATACTGGAGAACAAATCAAAACCTCATGGTGGACACTAACCACCAGGAGGCTGGAGACCAGAAAAGAACAGTAAAGGGCTACTACACCTGTCTAAGGTGTCAAACCTTTTAACTGAAACAAATACACAAGAGATACAACAAGCCCTGTAGGCTGCAGTGTCGAGGCGGACAAAACCTCAACTTGTGTATTTAGATTATCAATCAATCAATCAAAATTAATACAACTTAATCTGAAAGTTATTATTTCAGTTTAAGCAATGTTAAGGGATAAACACTTTGCATCACACCACTCATTTACTCAGCTCAAATCATTCTTAGTAATTTCTTTATTTTTTGCATGCCAAAAAATAGTTGCATCATCTGCAAACGATGTAAACGATCCCTTAATATTAATTTTTTAAAAAGCATTTAAAATTTAAATATAAAACTTTTCTCCAAAAATATTATCTACGTCACAGATATCATTATTTCATGAATTTATATTTAAATCATAACAGATATGCTAGTAAAAAGAGGACAAGTTAACTCACCAAATTTAACTAGCGCCTACTGGGAAACAACAGATTTTAAATTTGTTTAATATACTATACTTCGTTATAAAATATAAGTAACTACTTATATTTTATTACGAAGGTTAAAAATCCATGGCTTATTCTTAAACTATTTATCCCTAATAAAAGCCCGACCTCGCTTAAATTCCGCAAACCAGTTGTAAACAGGGGCATTGGATGGTGTTTTACTCCCAAGAGCCAGATGAAGTCGGTCGATGCATCGTTGTTGACTTAGGCTACAAAGAAAATTACATAAAAGTATTTTTTGTTATTACTTTTCTTGTATTTAAAGCAGTGGTGGTTCGTGGTTTTTCTAGCCGTAAGGGCTTAATATGCAAAGGAAACAAATAGCATACATCATACAGATCATTTAGATAGATAATGTTTCATTTTTCTTTTACTTTAGGCAAAAACAGGTTATAATTAAGGTTGTAATGTAAGCAAATAAACACCAACTCTATTTTTTGAAATAAAAGTCAGATCTTTTGTTTTGTATCCGCAATAAACTTTTTAACATTTTTATTAAAATTTAAAGTGTGTAAAAGTATAATACCTTTTTTGAAAGAGATCATTGCAAGAGTATTTAATCTTTCTTTGAACCTAGCATTTCCCAAAAAACTTTTGATTAAATTTAAAGTTGAAAATATAACGTAAAGATTTCGTGCAGTATAATTGGTTTTAAATATTTAACTTTATACTTATGTCTTTTTTAATAAATAAAATTATTTAAACTGAGTATATATTTATGATAAAATTATATACTTTTAATAATATATAATATATAAATATATATTATTAAAAATATAAATAAAAATAATGTGTAAATAAAAATTGTACGTTTATATTTTTTTCTCCGTGGGCAGCGTCGGAGCCCTTTTTTACGAGCCGCCATGAATTTGAAGTATTGTTTACTTAAAACAAATAAACTACCATGCGGTATTTAAATAAATAATAAGTAAAATTCGCATGACATTGACAATTTACTACTTGCTCTGAAATTCCAGTAAATGTAATAGTATAAGGGGCGACCGTCGTAAAAGGGGGTAAACCAGAATGGATACAAAAATAGACTTAAATACTTTCTGGATATTAGACAAATAATAAACCGACGGGCTGGCAACCTAAAACATCCATTTTTTTTTTGAATATATATTTTTTTTGTAATGTTAATGTGTAGGACGTAAGTACAATGCTTTTTTTATTTTGATCAGTGAAACATAAAAATTTAAGTTTGGCAGCCCTATTTTTGACAAAACTGATTGTCAAATTACCCTTAAAATATTAACTGCAATGACAAATTTTCTACATAAGGTATAAGAAAAAATTAAACGTCTACCGCTAAAATGCCGCTATCTTCATGGATTCACTTATAAGCGGGCGGACGAATTGTTTCATTACTCGGACAATAATGTACATTTTTTAATAATTTAAAGTTCATTGGAATGGGAAAACCCGTACCTATCATTGCATATGAGTTTGGAGCCATTCTGATTTTTCTAGAATATTAAAAAAAGCGGTAAAAGTTTTTTTTCACAATATTTAGAGAGTATCTCATTAATTTATTGATATTTTTTGAAAAAATGATTTGTTATTAACATTTCTTTTTTATAACGAGACCTAAGCAAGTGTTCAGTGATCCCAGAAAATTTCCTTTGCCATCTTTCTTGCGTTTTAATAAAAATTGTTTTGCTCATCTGCATTTTTTAGCTGTTTCCAGAGTTCTAGAAAATCTGTATGTTATAGATTTTTCGACGGCCGTATTTGCGAAAAATATTGGTACTGCAAAAAAATGGTATGAACCATTTTTGCAGATTTTGAGGCGATCTTCATTTTTTGTCTAAACAAAATTTCTAATTCGCATATTTTGGCAGATATTCGCAGGAAACTCATTTCTGGGACTTTGGGGGGCTATTTTCAGCGGGTTAACACGTCAGAATCGTAATAAACTTTTTCTCGCTTAAAAGCATCCGCGAAGACCTAGGAATTGCGCCCCAAATGAAAACTGTGCATAATTATTTTCAGCCTTAGGTACTTTCAGGTCTTTAGTTACTAGACTAATAGGGGTGCAAGACTTAAATTTTTATATTCAAATGATCAAAACTCCTTCGAATAGTAAACCATTGTACTTTTGTCTTATTGATATATTTTAAAAGAATTAAAAAAAAATGCAGAAGTTACAGATCGTCAGTTCGTTGGTTTGATATCCAAAAAGTAATAAAAAACTATTTTTGTACTTATTCTACACCCTTTTACGACGCTCACCGCTTGGATTATTAGTGCTTTTGTAGGGTAAAATGTAATAAATAATACATTTTACCTTACAAACGCATCATTAATATATAATTTAAAAATAAATAATAAATTCTTTTATGTTCAAAAACACGTTTCGTTTAATTTTTGTTATAATAAAAAATAATTTTATTTTCCGTGTTTCCAAATCGTTTGTTCGATATCTTTATACCTATAATCAAAAGTTAAAAATTGCTCCGCTCTCGCTTTTTTCCAATGTAACTATGCTGTTTTATTTCAACACTTTGTCAATGCCAGAGTAAAAAAGAAAGCTTTGGCTGGATTTATTTAATTTATGACTTTACATTTGAAATTGGAAATTTCTTTTAGCGGTTTTGTATTGGTTAGGTACCGGTTTGACAAGTCAGTTTATTACAAAATAAATCCGTTCAAAAGCGATTGACACTGTAGCAAACAAGATTTTATATTAAAATTTCAATCGACAACAAAAGGTCCAAATCTGCAAAAGAAACATAATTTTATCAGGTAAAAAAGAAAAAAAAATAAGTTCAAGAACTACTAGGATTCACACACAGCTCGTCCTAAAATCACACCTATTGAAAAACATAGTTTTCCAGCGTCGTAAGCTATTTTTTTGTATACTGTCGATAAATTTGGCACGAATTTTGTCACAGCAGATCCACATTAGATCTTCTTTTTATTAGTCTTATACAGGGTGCCACAAATTCGAGTACATGCATGGGGATCTCGGAAACCGTAAGAGATACGAAGTCGGTTAAAATATGGCAAAGTTGTGTATTTGCGTAACTAACCATGTTTACTTTAGAAAGTTGCAAAATTCCGCGTACTTCGGGAGATATCCGGAATAAACCGAAATTTGCCGATTTCGTTTTTATTTTTTTCTGACGTTATTTAAAAAAATATGGACAAACAAAAGACACTTTCTTATGGTCACTTCTTAAACTCTACAAAACAGCGTTAAGAGATTTTCCGTACCACATTTTGTTTCCGTTAAACCATCTTTATATACGGACCTGGGTTTTTTATTAAATTTTTTTGAACCCCTTATTATCCTAATTACAAAAATGTATAACACCTAATATTTATTAAAAAAATTATTAAAACTGCTTCAAAAAAATGCAATAAATATTTGAGTGCCGTATTAAAAAAAATAAAGTTGATGATGGTTTAACGAAAACGAAACGTCGTATGAAAAATCTCTTAACGCTGTTTTGTAGAGCTTAAAAGTGGTCTTAAGAAAGTGTATTTTGTTTTTATATACCTTTAAATAACGTCAGAAAAACATAAAAACGAAATCGGCATATTTTTGTTTTTCCGGATATCTCCGGAAGTACTTGAAAGTTTACAACTTTCCAAACGACATGTTGTTAGGCACCTAAATGCGCAACTTTGCAATAATTTAACCGACTTCGTATCTCTTATGGTTTCCGAGATCCCCAAGCATGCACTCGAATCTGTGGCACCCTGTATAACTGACACAAGGTCAGTGAGCTTTTTGTGACGAATCCCAGAATGCTGCTCTTGAGATATCCAGGATTTTTTCACAGGTCTGACATAATGCGCACCTTAACAAACTTTCTTTTTACGGTCTTTTACCTAAACCGGAGGTTTAGTTTCTTAGTTTTATTTTTAATTAACGTATATCAGTTATTCTAAATGGTTATCTTGCTTTCACCAACTTATTGCTGGGCTTACCCAGGGCTCAAAATAAGCACAAAGTCTATTTCTCCTTTATATCAATGATTTTTTTTAAGTTTAGTTCCCTCCCTGGTTTTACTGTTGATGGTACCCTTTATTCTAATATTGCCTGTCTTAAACCATTCTCAAAACCTTTAATTATTATTGCATTGGGGCGCCAAAAATCAGTTCCAGTTTAATGCCTTACACATCATGTTTACTATTGTGGAAAAAGTGTTCCAATACTTATTCTTCGCCTCTTAGCCTAAACACATAATATGCATAGCCAAAAAACCATTTAAAAGGCTTCATTTTTTAAGTCAAAAAGATTTTTTCCCTCTGATTCGTATACCCCGTATGCATCCTGAACAGACTTTTTGGAATACCATTTTTATCTCTAAGAAATGACATTTTCCACAATCCGTAGTATAATTAATTTTATCAAAGAAAGATAATCAGCCCTCCTAATATCCTCTTACATAAGATATTCCTTTTTTGGTCCATCGAAGACTTGTAGGGAATATGTCGCTTTTTTACATGCATTTTTATGGTATCTCCTTTAAAAAATTTGCCAATATTATTTCTTTCCTTGCAGTTTTTAATGGAGCACCACAAGGGCCGCACTTTTATAGTCCATCTGAACACACCTCGAATTTCACACTTAGTTTTTTATACCTAAATTGTCGAAACTGCAAAATCTGTTGCCTGCAAAAAAATTGTTCCTTTTCTTCAAAATTTTGAATCTTTAGATCCGGTGCTTTTTCTTACCTCACTTAAGGCACCCGATACCCACGGTACGTTAGTACTAAGATTAAAACCTTTGAATACTGTCTCGAGAAAAAAAAATCAAATAGTTTTTTTTTTAAAAGCGTACACCGTTTTTACCCTAGATCAGAAAAAAAATTCCTTCAATTTTGATTGTGCTTGTTTTTAAGAGTCCATTCGCGCCGCGAAAATTGGATCCAATTCGGGGTTCGGGGCATAATGTTTTTTTCAAAAACGGTATAAGTTATCGATAATTTTCAAAAACTATATGAAAGCCAACACCTAAATCTACGCTTCTGCTGTAATAGTTTTTTAAATTTGGATTTAGCTTTTAATATTTCCTCAAGTGAAAGTCACCCCAAAATCGGTTATGTTTAGATACTATTTTCTCTTAACTTGACTCATATTTTAAAAATTACATACGTTACAGCAGAGGCATAGATTATTTCATTACCTTTAAAATGGTGTATAATTTATGTCATTTAAGTGAAAAATAGTTATCAAAAAACGTTATCTCCTGTAGGCTTGCAATCGGAAACAACATCGCATCAATACACCGAATTTGGAAGAACCTAAATAAAATATAACATTTTTAATGCGGCTATACGAATATTGTGGTAGTGGGAGTTTGTTACTCTCCGACCACCGTCCTCCCGTCCTTTTGACCGACCCCTAAGGTGTAGCGTAACTGCACTCTTAAGTTAGTCTAAAAAGTGTGAAATCCTAGAATATGCCGCAAAACAGATTTTTTTTAAAAGGCAAGTACCTAAAAGTATTTTAATTAAATATTATTTAGTAAAAATACCGTTTAATAATTAATGGATTTTTTCTTAATGTATATCGTACTTTTTAAATTATGATAATATTTACCTAAACCGTCCTTTTAAAAAATTGTTTTAAAATAAAACAAATCCCCATAAAGGTATTTGGCTGTTCTCTCGATAACAAAGTCCGCAACTCCCTTCTTTCCATCACAGGTGACGGTTATTTATGTGGCTGTTTGTCGAAGAACACCACGTTCGAGCCTGTAATTGGTTTTGCGGTTGCCCAGAGTTGTGTTTCCCGCGGGCTTCTAAGTGCGAATTATTTTCGTTGAAGTAAAAATAAATTCGAAGACTTAGTATTTTCTGGAAAATTTAAGATCGAAAATAATTTATAATTTAGGCCTTGTATATTATAAAAAAACGGAACCTAAAAGATAATAAATTAAAAGCGTGCGCAAGACGTGGATTTAAGATGTCTATTGTTTACACTAGATTTTAAATAGTGACTTAGCAGCCATCTGAATTTTGAATAGGTGTACAAGAATAGATAATTTGGGTGCACTAAAAGCAAGAAATATTTAAAATCATTATACAGGGTGTCCGGAAAATACGTGTACCAGATTCTATGACAAATTCATGACGTCGAAAGGCGTGAATGTAACTGTCTTTTTGCAGAATGCACTTATTTTTATTATTTTAAAAATTAAGTTGTCAATAGTCATAAAATTATAGTCTAAAATTTATTTTAATTTTTTATTTCATTTTGGCAAGTGTTTACGAAAATTATTTTTTGATAGCTATATGGATATTTTAAATAAAAACATCAACATTGCTTTTAAGTATTTTCGTTTGAACGTGTTTATTTCATGGCGAGATTAGTCTAAAACTATACAATATGCATCCTTAGCTTCCATAAGCTTTTAATAACTACAAACCAGAACTAACTATTTTATTTTTTATAAATATATGACCACAAAATTACACAATAAGGGAAAATAATAATAAAGGTAATGGACTCTCATCTTTTTTTTCCCAATGTTTATTGGCAATGGCCCAAATTTTTGCAAATATAATTATGTTTTTTACGTAATTTATTCTAATAATGTTTGACGACTTTTTTTAATATTTAATAAATATTAACTTAAATCTTGGACTTCCATTTTCTTTATTTGTTAATTGATTTTTTATAAATAATTTTTGCTTCCGACCATTGTATGCGGTGTTGTTTTGACCATGCGTGTTCGGAAATTCCTGATTTTGACGTTCCACCTTGTTCCGAATGTTTTTTGTCTTCTGACTCTAATTTCGAGTGCTCTTTTTGTTTCCCCGATGTATACCTCACCACATTCACAGGGAATTTGGTAGATACAGTTATTTTTTAAAATATTGTTGTCCGGTCTCGTCTTAGTAAGAATACTTCTCAGAGTGGTTTGGGATTGAAATGCTGTTTTAATATTATACCTATCCGCTATTCTGCGGATCTTTTCTGAAGTTCCTTTGATATACAGAATAGTAATACATATTTGGCCTGTTGAGTCTTGTTTAAATTAGAGTTTTTTGTCTTATCTTGGTATTTATTGATTGTTTTCTGAACCAATCTCTCATTGTAGCCGTTTTGCTTAAGATCCCTAGTTATATTACTTATTTCGGCTTGCAGAGATTCCTTACTGTTACATAAGGTTACTGCGCGGTTATATAAAGTACGTATGACTCCTTGCTTCGTTTCGTTCTTCTTCTTTTTCTTCCCTGGGAGCCGTCTTGATTAACTACCGGAGGCAGCGCAGCCTCATGGGCTTTTTGTGCCTAATCTCCCATTGTCTTTTATATCAATCCTTCCATTAGTCTTGTTCTTCTACAAGTCTGTATAACCCCGAGACTGGTTGGTTGATATATTCCTGTAGGCTCATTTCCGGTTGCCCAAATAATGCCTGTCTTTTTGATTCAATGCTTTACATTCGCACAGGATATGGTAGGCTGTTTCTTCCCCCTCGTCGCACATTCTGCAACTTGGGTCCCCATTGTATGAGCCTATCTTGTGTAGGTGTCCTCTTAGGTTATCATGCCCCGTTAGCAACTCTACTGTTATGCGAAGTCTTTTCCTACTTTGTCTGAGTAGTTCTTCCTTCGTCCTTTTGGAGCTTTTTCCATGTCTTATTCTACTAAGGTTTCCCCAGTATTCTTTTTCCAGTATTCCAATTTAGATGTTTTAATGTCATTACTTGTCCATACAATAAAAGTATCGTCAACGTATCGTAGCCAAACTTTTGGTTTGATTAGTGCAGTTTTAATTGTGCGTTTCTCAAACCATTCCAGATAAATATTTGCTACCACTGGAGAGAGCGATGAACCCATGGAAAGTACATCATCCTGCGCATAGTACTGATCTTTCACTTGAAAGTAAGAGCTACGGAGGCCCAGCTCCAACAACTCCATCACTCCATTCAGCGGCAGATGGGTGGAGTGATATTGGACTGTTTTCGATGGGCCACCCTGAATACTTAGTAACTAATTTTAAAATTTAAAAGTAATGCTTGTTTATAAATGTTACTTTTATTAAAATAAAACTCTTTTTTATACATGTTCGACTTATATACAATAAAAATAAATAATATGACACAAAAATAACAACCAATAAAATATACCTCACAAATCCTGACAACAAAATGGGTATAATACACCAACATTCCATACAAACGGAAAGAGAACCGCAGTGTGCTGTTTCATGTGCAACAAAAATAAAGTACACAGACTGCAGTGGTTTAACCTGCTTTATTAATCAGGGTTTCTATCCACAGTTATTTGAACTCCAAAGCAAACTTTGTTCACATATTTGCAGTAATTTATTAACAAAGTTCATAATACCAGTCATTAATACCATAAGAAAATATGCTTTTTGCGTAATTAAGCTTCACAAAATATTGTTGAAATTTAGTTTAAAAGCGTCAAGTTAGCTTCAAAATGAGCAAAGGACTTTAAAATAAATTAGATAATTGGTGTCCAAGAAATGAGGCCATATTTGTTAAGAACTAATTAGGTTTAATTCTTTTAATAATTAGGGTATTTTTTCCATTTATTTTTGTCCCTATACCTGTGGAATTTAAAATCTATTGGTGTTCGGAAATTTGCACTAATAATAACTTTTTAAAGAAGTTTACTTGATATGTTTGCAGATAACGAAATCAATTAACTGCCCTTTAAGCAAATAAGGTTTTTTTTTTGTATGTGATTGTAAAAACAAGCTTTTCTTTTTGATTGAGATAGTTCTCAGCTTCAGTGCTGACTTCTCGATATTTAAATTATTATTTTCATAAAAAAAATTATTCCAGCACTATTACAGAAGATCTGGTTTTTTTTTGGTATGCAAAGTGTATGTTTCAGTGCCCAGTGACATTATTTCGGTTATTGACTTTTACTATTTACTAAACAGTTTTAACCCTCAAACCCATTGTTTTAACTAAAGAAAGTGCATATTATAGTATATATTACGTAAAATGTATATGCATGAGATTAGATGTTTACTTTTCGTCTAATACAATTTATAATTTAGTGTCTAAGGCAACTCTACTTATAAAGTGGGTCAGAGCACTGCAGTGCTAATATAGTTTATTATCCTGTGAAAATCATTGTTGAGAAATTACCCAATTTCAAGAGCTTTAAGCATATACAGTAGCATATATAACAAACTAAAATGATTTAAATGATGGCTTTATTAGGTTATATGGTCCTTTTATTATCTAGAACCCCGCATTTTTACTATAAAGTTGTTCCCTTAGGTGTTGCTTGAAACAATGTTGCTTACCTTTATACTGGGCAAGGGGTATCCTAGTCTGAAGGCATGAATTTCAATCGTTTTTTTGAAATCGATAAAAAAATCAAAGAATATTTTTACTTATTATTTTTTATTGTTGTTTATTTGTATTACAGAAATATATAAAAATATTTATATTAAAAAACTTAAAATCTCAAAAAATTGTCTGCTGGTAAAGTGGGATTCCAACTCTCCTGGCCATCTAAAACAAAAAAATAAATTTTTAATCGGTGAAGATGTCCCCATCTTTTCAAGCTCGAAAAAGTTATTTTTTTTCCGAATGGCGGTCATTTGAAAAAAAAACACGTTTTTTAGCAATTCCTAATTTTGTAAAAATAGTAAAAATCAAAATTTTGACGTAAATCTGCTTGATGGTATAGAGGAATATATAGAGAAGCTTCTCACAAAATTTTAAAATAATAGGATAAATAAAACTTTAAATATCATGCACGCCAGCTAGAAAAAAGTAGTTTTAAGAAAAACGCGTTTAAAAATTTATTTTAACTTTCAGATAGTCTAACAGATAAAACAGTACATATTACTTACAAATTTTTTATCAGCAATTGCGGCTGCATATATCGTGCCTTCTTCTACCCCAAATTAAATATTAAACAAATTTCTCTTCAAAAGACGAACACTTTTTCCTTATTTTGAGCACTTGAAGCTCGAAACTCTTGAATTTCATTGGCTTAATTTGCGCCGAACAAAACTAACTGTAACTTTATTATATAATTTAAAAATAAAATCTTTAAAATAAAAAAAATAATTATAATATATAAATAATAATATATATATATATATATATATATATATATATATATATATATATATATATATATATATATATATATATATATATATAATTATATTAATATATATATATATATATATATATATATATATATATATATATATATATATATATATATATATATATATATATATATATATATATATATATATATATATATATATATATATATATATATATATATATATATATATATATATATATATATATATATATATATATATATATATTTATATATATATATATATATATATATATATATAATATTTTTAGCTTTCTGGACCAGAATACCTCCTTAAATAATGGTCATATTATAACATAAGTTTTTATTTAACCTTTACATTTATTAAAATTTAAACAAGATTATTACCGGGACAGTTGGTAATAAAAGATCGCAATAGATAGTACCATAAAAACTCCTACAATTACTTGCTGTATCAAAACAAAATGCCTATTTTGTCTAAAAAAAAATCCACAAGCAAAAGCGATGCTCTAAGCTGGTCTATAAATCAGAGCTTTTAGCCACAATAATTTTCACACTATAACAAACTTTAAGCCCACGTTAACAAACCTAATTCAGTAATTGCCATAAATACCTCTGGAATGCCCTTTTTGTGTAGATTATGCAGAACTGCTAATTGGTTAATCAACATATCATGGTTTTTGGTCCTGGATTAATTATATTTTGGTACATAAAGTTATTAATCAGCTTGACTTAAAATATTAATATGGTAAATATTTTAGTGGGTTTTTACCCAATTTACTTTCAAAATTAAAAAAAAATCTATTGGAAAATAAGAAGAAAAATGTCGTGGATTTAAAAAGTATTTAAATATATATCGCCTATAATCCTTTACCGACCTAACAAGCCTGAACTGTAATATTTATTGATTTGACCTTCTATTCCTTGACCATTTATTTTATAGTTATTTTACTAAAATATAAAGTTGCTGAGTGCCTTTTTAAATGGACGGAGTAAAAATTTCATACTCCCCAGAAGAAAAATTCTTTTTCACAAAATACCTTTATGTACGAACGACCAATAAAGTGCCATTTATGGAACAATTTTGCTTCCATAAAATAGCACTTCATTGCACTAGTTACATAAAGCAACTTTATTTTACTAGTTAAATAAAGTAACTGTCATTGTCAATACCAAATGATCAAACAACAAGTTTTAAAATTTAATTAAAAATTAATTAAATATTTAACAAATTATTAATACCTAATTAAACAAGTTTTATACTTATAAAGGTTGGTGCTAAAGTAAGCTAAGATTCCGTCTTTATCGGTCTTCTGCAATGTTTTTTTTTTCATTACACCTCTGTCTGTAAGCTTTATATGTCTTTTCGGACAACGTTCTTAATAGACCGAGCGCTCGCGGCAGAAAAAAGAGACCGATTTTTTACAGGCTGCCTTTGATACGGGTGATATTTATAGCCACAAGCTATAGATAGATGCACCTATTAAGTTCCACAACGTGTTACTTCATATATAAACATTAACTTTAATTAGCAAAAAAAAGAAGCTACTTAAATCAACTTTTTACAGTCTGCCAATTGTTGAAGCATAAGGCTAGATTGCCAAATCCACAAAAAAGTTGCAAGCATACGGTTTCTTCCAGTACAAGAGTAAAACATACTAATGCTAGTTCGCAGGAAAATCGTGTAACTAAAAACACTTTTCTACAGTCTGCCAAGTACAATTTAGACTAATGTGTGCATGAGATTGACGAATTTTCACAAAACAGACTGTTTCCCGATTTTTAAAAATTGATACATGAAAGTTATTTAACAAATTTTTCACAGTATTTCGGAACAATTTTTTACAGTGTAAAAGTTATTTAAATATAAACTTAACAGTTCACAATATTGAATAAAACAAATGGCAGCCTAATACGATGTATACGTATAACTGCAAAACTATTTTTAATTTGCAAAAAAAAGTAATGACTTTTAACGATTTTTTACAGTCTGCCATTGTATCCCAACAATGTTTAGTTAGTAAATAAACAAACTATTGAATGGCAGACGATTTATGATGGTACATCTAGCGTTAATTGAAACTTTGAATATTATAGAATCGCGCGGTAGGCAGGTAACGTAAGATTGATGGGGTCAGGTAAAGTTAGGTGCACACGGTGTTCTTTGCATGCATCATGATGCACATAACCCTACCTGACCCTGGCCAATCTTTCATCACCTGACCATGGCGTCCTAACGCCACTTGACCCCGATCAATCCCGGCTTTTTCTGTGTAATTAAAATTTACGCATAATAGTTTTAGAATAAAATACTGAGTTTTTCTGAGTAATTACAATTCACGCACATTACATAATTCTGGAAGTTTATTTCTTAACATCAATTTTTTTCAAAATTAATTTTTAACAAATTATTTTTATATAACATCTAAAAACAAAGTAACTGTTTTGTGTGTAAAATATTCATAAATTTACACACAAAAAAGCTTCAAGTTTACTCAATAATTCTGCAAATATTCCCCCACACATTTGATGTAAAAAATGTATAATAATAATAAAAATGTATTTTTTAAGAAAAAAATTAATTTAATTAATATTTATAAACATACCCAAATATATATTTAAATTTATTTGAGAAGTATTTTAAAGATTATTAAATTAAAAAAAAGAAGGTATGGGGTAGAATCGAACCCGGAACCTCCGGGTTGGAAGTCTTGAACGCTACCGCTGAGTCACATGGCTATAGAATATAATAGATTGTATAATCCGACCTTAATCGCGTTGACTTGGGGCAGGTTTCTGCTGTCTGCTTTTATTAATGCAGAATATGAAGAAATAGTGTCAGAGGAAAGTGATTTATTATTTTTATTCTGTTAGTTCAATAAAATAGATATTTTTTAAAATTCCAAAATCGTCCGTGTGTTACAAAAACTAATTTATTATAATACTGACACTAGTACCTTTACAAATCGTCTGCCATTCAATAGTTTGTTTATTTATTACCTAAATATTGTTTAAAAACAATGGCAGACTGTAAAAAATTGTTAACAATTATAAGTTTTTTTTACAAGTTTAACTGCGTCTGCCTACACTTTAAACTTCGTGAATTAGTATGCTTATAATTTAATATGAAATATTTATTGTAAAAGTTAATATTTATTCAATAGGCAGACTGTAAAAAATTGTTCTGAAATACTGTGAAAAATTTGTTAATTAACTTTTATGCATCAATTTTTAAATATCAAGAAACAGTCTGCCTTGTGAAAATTCGTCAATCTCATGCACACATTAGTCTAAATTGTGCTTGGCAGACTGTAAAAAAGTGTTTTTAGTTACACGATTTTTTTGCGAACTAGCATTAGTATGCTTTACTCTTGTACTGGAGAAAACCGTCTGCCTGCAACTTTTTGTGGATTTGGCAATCCAGCCTTATGCTTCAACAATTGGCAGACTGTAAAAAGTTGATTTAAGAATCTTCTTTTTTGCTAATTAAAGTTAATGTTTATATATAAAGTAACACGTTGCGGAACTTAATAGGTGCATCTATCTATAGCTTGTGGCTATAAATATCACCCGTATCAAAGGCAGCCTGTAAAAAATCGGTCTCTTTTTTCTGCCGCGAGCGCTCGGTCTATAACTTCGCACGTAGTAACGAGTCATTAATGCTGCAGCTGTCTTTATTTCTTCTAAGACTGGAAGTTTCCATTTTGGCTTTTGATACCATTTACCATCTGGAATAATTTTTTAAATAATTTTAGCTATTTTTAGCATTTTCAATATGAACTAATTTGACATGTTTTAAAAATGAACTTTTACATCTCATAGCAACTGCTGTGGCAACTGCAGTTGCTATGAGATAAAACAACTTATTTTTATTTTTAAATTTTAACTACATATATTTTAATTGCAATGGTACATAAAATCATGTATATAACGTGTACATAAACAGGTTCTATTGACTCTAGTTATATTAATAGCTATTAATGTAAGTAAGATCCACGTCTAGCCATCAACATTCTTTAATAATAGAAGGCATACAAATATATGACATTGGTTAAAAACTAGTTGACAAAATAATTGTCGACTTAAGACAAATAAAATAAAGGATATTTTTTAAGACCTTATATCCATTCAACGCGTTTGTATTGTCTTTGAAAGTGTTTGGATATTTACATAGTTAACAGCAATAATAGGTGCAATGAAGAAACTTTAGGGAAGTTAAAGCTTATTTACTTGGGAAAGTTTATCTAAACTATGTATATTGCTGCAGAATAGTTCGGACCAGAAAGGAATTTGGCTAAACGGTAATTACGCCAAATTTCAGAAATGCATGTTGAAAAGACAATTTAATATAAAAATAAATTTTAAAAAGTAAATTCGCTTTTAAATAATACTTTTAAAACAAGAAAGTAAAAAGAAGTTTTTTTTATTATTTTTGACATATTTGTTTTTAAATTACAACAGCAAAATAATAACCGAAATCGTCATTGAAACTAGTATGTAAATAGTAGCTTTAAATGTATTAACATCTTTTAATGAAGTAGTGCTTAGTTATATAATTTTTACCTAATTTGAGAGCAAGTGCTGTTTCGTCCTGACGGTATATAATTGTTTGTTAAGAAATTGTTTACCAAATATGAAATCTACATACCAAACCTGGGAATTTTTTTTAAAGAGAATAAAACATTTTTTTAAACAAATGTTTTAAGAGTCTTTACTTCAGTATGCAAAGGTTTTGCTCATTTTATAAATATTTGTATATGTTTATATATGTATTATAATTTTATATTGAACCCAGAGCTTACCCCTAAATCTTTAATTATATTATTTTTTAAAAGAATGTCATATTATATTAAAGCAAAAAATGTTATTAACTTTAAATATTCATATATCTTTTGTAGTTTTTAAACTAATATTTTCAAAAGACTTTACTATTTGTGTTAAAGATATTTAAAAAAGAATAAGTCGCTTAAGAACCTGGTAAAACGTAATAAAAACGCTTTAAATATATTAAACAATAAAACTAATACAACTTTTTTTCGTTAGGTTGCTTAGATTTATTTTTATTAGATTTAACATTTCTAAATATTTCAACTTAAATTAAATTATTTTTTTATTATTCTACTTTGTTCAAAAAATAAATTTATTTCTGAATATATTACAAGGTATAAATATACGAAACCTATTAAAATTAACTGTTGTTTTAATTATCTTTGTGCTTACCCATATAATATTATTATTATATTATAATATTTATAATATTTTTAGGTACCGTGAAGTGTAATATCTGCATTATTCGGTACTTGGACATAATTGACATAACTAGAATCTGTTAAACTAAAAACCCGAAAAAAACTTTGGTTTATTACAGACCTTCTGTGAGCTGTAATCAACATAGAAACAAACATCCCAAGTTTACATATAATTTTTTTGAATTTAAAATTATGTACTAACATTATTGTTTTTATTAAAAAAAAAGCCTTTTAAATAAATGGATTTATATGGTAACATTTTCTGCAGTCCGGTATAAAGCAGTTTATGTTAGGGCATATCTACAATTTACTTTTCACTTTAGTACAATAAACAAATATAAATTACCTGTGAATTTAAGCCCTGTATAATGTACCAAAATGACGCTCGCTACCGAAAAAATACTCGGAAAGTTTGCGCGGTGTTTTAGAAAGCTTTATAAATAACAAAACTGGGTTTTCAGTTGGCTTCCTTTTAATGTTATTTATTCTGCTGAATAAATGTAAATAAAATATTTGCGGAAGGTAATTAAAGATATAAAAAATGGGGTTGTTTTGTTAAACTTTGGAATGTTTGGAAAGTCGGTTGGTTTATTTATTTCATTAAAAAACTTAACAATTTTATGTAGGGTAAAAACAAAAATTAATAGTCAATATTCTTAGTAACTTGGGATGAAGTACCTTTATTTAATGTTTACAGAATTAAAATTAAAGTTTGGGTACTAGTTGTCGGCACTTTTAAGTACAGCAAATAAAAAATTTCTCACTATGTCTAAATGCTTTAAAACTGTTCTCAGAATTTCTATAATTTAAACACTTTTAATTTTAATTATAAATTATATTTTAAATGCTTCTTATTTTTTCATATCTAGATGGTTTATTTGTCACCAAATCGTTAACATATTTTTAATTTTTTGTATTATTTTTTTTGACCTATAGAATTTTTAATCTGACCTAAAAATCTAGAATTTTTTTTGATATTCTCTGGTTTGAAATATAGTTGAATCCAATATTAGAATAAATGAAGAGGTAGAGGTGATCATGAATGGGCCATTCGCGTACAAGAAAATAGGTTACTTAAATGTTCTTTCTACAAGATTCATAAAATCCAGAAAAACTCTGTTATAACAAAAAGAACCTATTTATTCAATCAACCAATGGAATTATTTCTGTATGCATATTATGAGAATGGATAAGGTCATTCTTAGTAAATTCTGCTTTATCTTTTAAAAAAACTCTGCTAATAAACCTATAATTTTTTCGGAACTAAGACAATACACATGTAGGGGATCACCTTTAAATGTCATGGCATGAACATTTTATTAAAGTAAGGATAGGGAAGTTTTTTTAGACAAAAAAACCAGCCCACGTTTCTAATCAAACTAATTAGGTTCAATAAAAAGAATTTTACGGAGTTACGTTTTTTTGTATTGTCACTTTTTTGCAATTAAAAAAAATATGTTGTTCAATGGTATCATGTATGATTTAGGAAAAGGGACGTAGAAATCACCTTTAAATTTCCAAAAGACTTTTTTGACATTTTTAGATGTAAGGTTAAGTTTCCTTTTGGTTCTCAAAAGTTATTATCAGTTTTTTCGCTTTTTAGCGGTTCTTTTTCAAAAAGACTATGTTGCTTTCAAAGTAGTTGTTAACTCTTTGAAAGCAAAATGGAAGTATAGTCCATCTAAAAATTATCCAAAATTTTATAGTTTTTCTAATTTTAATATATTTATTTTTTGTAACACTCTTAGACAAAAGTAATGCGTCACACACCCCAAAACTCCAACAAAAGCAGAAGCCTCGGCAGTCGCCGTAACAGTCAACCGTGAGCCGTCAGAAAGAGTACTTCGACCTCAGACCCACCTTTGATAATGTCTGCCGCAGTAGTAGACTAAACGACATGTAGAAATACCAACAGACCACGGTAAATAAGCCCGGAAAACTCATATAATGTCGCTAAAACATTAGTGCAGTTGACTGAACTCGAAAAAGCGCAGTTTATGAGACAATAAAGAGGATAAAAATGGCACAGGTATGAAACATGGCCCAGTTTCAGAGAAAGACCGGGTAAGATTCGCGGAAACAATTTAAAGGCTTTAGTGGCCTTAGAACGACAAAATCCGCGCCTAAGATTTTGCAAGTTGGCTTACAGATTTGAAAATCAGCGAAGAATAAAAGTATGTCCAGAAACCGTCCGCATGTCACTAAAAAGACAAGGCTATATATCAAGGAAGCTAAAAAAAAGCCCTGCAATGATACTTCTACAAAGGCAACGAAGAATGGATTTTTGTCAACGTTTTCAAAAAGATAATTTTGGTAATGTTTTTACATCTGACTAAAGTTGTTTCCAGCTTGATAAGAATCACCGAAAAATCCTATTAATAGAAAATGTTACCGTTCAAGTTTCAAAATTTCCCACTAAAATAATGCTTTGGGGAGCAATATCTCAGCGTGCTGCTACACCTCTTTGTATAGTTGATGGCACCATTAATACTGCAAAATATTGTAATGTTTTAAATGGTTTTCTTCTTAAAACATGCTTTATATACAAAGGTGTGGCGTCTACAGCAGCATAACGCAAGATGCCATACATCTGCCTATATTCAAGCTTGGATGCAAGGACAATAATTGGTAACAATTCCATGACCAGCAGCTTCACCAGATCTTAGTCTCATTGAAAACATATGGGAACTTATGAAGATTGAAGTGGAACAAATGAAGAAGATTTGATTCGCTCAGTTTTACAGGCCTGGACCACCATCACTGAACATTATGGTGCTGACCTTGCTTCGGGTGTACCTGGCCGTTTAGTTATATGTTTAGAGTAAAATGGAGGTTGTATAAGTTAATAAAAAAAATATTTTTTATAATTATTTAATTTATTTAATAAAAACTTGTACCCAAAAATTATAATTGTGCTTTTTTTCGGATACTTTCTGGATAGCCTATATATCTTAAGGGAGCAAGCATGGGAGGACCTTTAGCGCGCAGGCTGGTAGTACCTAACATAGTTTATGTATTATAAACCCTTAACAAGTCCTAACACTTTTCAAATTAAAAAAAAAACAGTTTTTATTTATTATTTTGTTAAAATCTAATTTTAAGTTTGTTTTTCCAATATATTAAACATTATGGTTATCATAACTTATCCTTTATGTATGGGAATGTTTTTCCTTAAATCCTTCTTTTCATATTAAAATAACAAAATTTTATAACTTTGTGCAAAGCAAGTTTTGTGGAAATACCAACATGTTTACCTTTTCTCCAAATCGAAAATATTATTTATCGGTAAAATAATCTGTACAAACATAATATTTTATGTTGAAGGCTGCCAACTTACATATAATTTTAACATAAATATAAAAAGAAAATTTCCATACTTCGAATAAATACAAACATATTTTTCTATATAAATGGTAGTATTTTTTACATTATTTTAAATATTATTTATATACAGGGTGTTTAAAAAATGCACGGTCAAATTCCTCATTAAAAATTATTTAAAAAAGTTTTTATAGATATAAGTCTGGAAACGCAGTTTCTCAGATACAGGGTGTATTTTTTTATGAGTTTTTGTAATTTCCTAAAATACCCTGTAGCCGATTTTTATTACTAAGGGTCCAATTTAGGACCAACTAAATTAAAATTTTTAAGTCAAATGGCGTCTCAGGGGACACCTTATCAAAAATAATTGCAATTTTATTTTTATATTCTTTTTTAGATTGGGCGACTAAAAATACATCTTTTTGATTTATGATATATTTTCCTATCTTGCTTTGTTTTCGAAAAAAAAAAATTTATTGCAGGGACCCCAATTAAAAAAATAATAATTTCAATTTGAAACCAAAGTTACCTTTTTATGGGGTCCAAAGACTTGCAATAAATTAGTTTCAATTTTATTTCTCGAAAACAAAGCAAGATAGAAAAATATATTAAGAACCAAAAAAAATGCCCAAACAGGTTTTTATATATATGTTTTTTATATAATATTTACATATTTAGGGCGATCAAAGAACTTTAAAACAAATGTATTTTTTTATATATTTAAAAAATATTTTATATTTACTGTATACGTTGTATAATCTTTAAAAATATTTTGACTCTTGTCACCTAATTGGGTACTGGTATGTAGAAAAGTTTAAAAACTGTGATATAAAATAACAAAAAGAATGACGCTAAAAGTTAAATTATAAAAAAAATAGAACAAACTATTAATAATTTAGTTTAACGGTTATATACTTATTTTTAAAAAGAAATATAAACATTTAAGAAATTGTGAATTTTGGGACATATCGTATTTATTTATAATATTTGTTTGTTTTTGGTTCTATAAATAATTTTATTAGCACAAATTACATAATTTTAACTGAAATCGCATTATTTTATCTTTTGTTTAATTGGTGATATACTCATAAAACTATAAACTATATTGCCTCTCATATATAATATACGGCAATATATAAATATCGTGTTAAATATATTAAAATATAGATGTAATTAAATATAAAATTATATATTTATTACTTTATAAAATATATATATATATATATATATATATATATATATATATATATATATATATATATATATATATATATATATATATATATATATATATATATATATATATATATATATATATATATATATATATATATATATATATATATATATATATTTAAATATTTAATCAGAAAATACACCTAATTTTATTTAAATATTTTTAACTAAAGAGAGCTTATGCACTCCATAGCGGTAAAATCCAAGACATCCAGAAAACTAAAACGATAAGCTTAAAATTTAGATCTCTTATTTGATTACAGTCTTATGGAGGGCTGTGATAATGATTTTTAAAGTCCTTTTATTGTAGGGTAATTGCTTTGATCTAGGAAAATGCTGAGAATCAGGCACTTAAGCACTTGATAAATATTAAAATCCGGGCGCTAGCTTGAGAAGTCTTTTTATGGTTATTATTTCGGAAATAGTATTTGGGAGAGAGTATTAGCATTAAAATTAAGAAAATAGGGTTGCGAGAGTCGTTAAGAAGACTTTTTTTTAGGTTGTAGCTTTATTTGGTATAAGATGTTATCAAAAATGAAAATAGGGGCGAAATTAGGCGCATAAGAAAAAATTATCAACATTAGAAACAGTACACTCGCTACATAATATTAAAACTGAGCTTAGATAAAGAGAAAGCGAGGGTGCGTGACTTATAGAGATAT
Organism: Listronotus oregonensis; assembly: GCA_019359885.1. Lineage (NCBI taxonomy): Eukaryota > Metazoa > Arthropoda > Insecta > Coleoptera > Curculionidae > Listronotus > Listronotus oregonensis. The sequence goes on along the minus strand of JAHBCN010005546.1, from coordinate 21,179 downwards.
GAATTGTACCACGTGGACCCCACTTCTTTATCTATCCTTTTTGCTGTAATATGTCATTATCGCACTATGTTTTCAGTGGTCGATAGAATTAGATACAAATGGAAGATGTTTTCTGTGTATTAAGAATCCTTAATTTTCTCGATAACCTTATCTTTTAAAAAGGGATTTTTTTCAGTTGTTCCTAATTTATAAGTATTTTAAACTACCTGTAAAGAAAAAAAAATGTTTGCTTTACTAACCAAAAAACGATTTTAACAAGATATAGCTATTTTAATAAAATTAAATAGAACTAATACCTTATTGCAATGAAAAAAAAAAAAAATACAAAAGTCTGGGGGCAAAACCGCTAGGACCCATTTCGAGGTATTTATAAATCTATTTTAAAGTAATGATAAAATATTTGTAATAATTATATTTTAATAAATTTTTATAAATCTAATAGAAAATACCTTTAAAAATATTTTGACATGAAATCTCTGCGAATTTAATGATTTATTTAATATATCGATGTACATTACAAGTAGTATAAAAAGACACGTACAATTTATAAAAATACTTTTAGTTATTTAACAGATCAACTACGGCACTAAAAAATGTGCAAACATGCAGGAACATCATATATATTTTATCTTTTAGTATATCATTACAGCTGGGTAAATAAATATTTTTTAAGAAAAAGTACTAATAGTTCAATCTTTATTTAAATAATTTTTCTAAGTGTTTGTTAGTATTCTACTAAAAATAAATATAAAAAATATATTATATAAATTAATATATATATATATATATATATATATATATATATATATATATATATATATATATATATATATATATATATATATATATATATATATATAAAAAAAACCCAAATTCTAAATTTATCAGCACTCTACTGTCAATATATCTTTTTAGATTCAGCATTATTTACCAGAAGGCTATTTTAACAAGATACAGCTATTTTAATACAATAGAATAAAATGAATTCCTTATTACAATAAAAAAAACAAAATGGCTAGAGAACATTTTTAATAATTATATTTTCATAAGTTTTCGTAAATCTAAACGAAAATACCACAAAAAATATTTTGACATCAAATCTCTGCGATTTTATTGATTTATTTATTACATTGATGTTCGTTAAAAGTGGTATATAAAGACACGTACAATTTATAAAAATACTCTTAGTCGTTTAACATTAGCAACTACGAAGGCACTTAAAAATATATCAACATACAAGGATATCAGATATATTTTATCCTTAGTAGTAAATCATTATAGCCGAGTATATAGACAATTTTATAATCAAAAGTACTAATAGTTCAATCTTTCTCGGCTTTCTGTTCTTTTATGGAAGTATCGAATAATCGCCAATGTTCAGTATTTAATTTTTAATACATACATACAACACGCAAAAATTAATAAACCATTATAGCATAGACAACTAAAAATACTAATTGTACCATTGTCATTCAAATAGCAATCATTTATACATCCATTAAGTTGGCTACCTATAGCCAAAATACATCCCGAAAATAACTTGAGCCAAAAACTATAATTTCTATTATTTATAAATAAAACGATTGCTGTAAAAATATTGAAACTAACTTGGGTAATAATTTACGAATAATGACCTCAAACCATAACGCGACAGCCTAGCTAGCGCGTTAAAAGGCCTCCATGAATAATTAATTGCCCTTATCAATACTCCTGTTTGTTATATAGCCATGTATACTTACTTGGTAAATTTATTTGTATGCTCTTTATATTTGCTCCTTAGCGCTTTATTTATCAAAGCAATGCGTTTAAAAATGATTAATAAAATTAATTTATCGATCTAATAGAAACAATTTAGGCTCAATAATAGGCTAAAAATTTGAAGAAGGTAACAAACCAAGTAGTAACTTAAGATAATTTAAAAAGGCTTTGACGTACCAAGGTACCGTGGGTGTCTTAAGTAAAGTACGAGAAACTAAATACTGTATAATTTAAAATGTAAAGGTTTGGAGAAAAAGAATGCCCTGTAAAAAAGCTAGTTTAAAAGTTATAATAAAGGTACAGACTAGGTGGAGAGTATTAGGCTCTTTAGGAATTGTAAATGATGCAAGAGTGGCACTTCGTGTTTCCTTATTAAAAACAACAAGGAAAAAACTGTACTGGGTAATTAATTCAAAAAAGCCTTGAAATTGCTTATAAAAGAGTGACCTTTTTCCTATAGCCGCTCAAGGAACCAGAAAAAAATACTATTTTGTGAGATAAGGGTTTATAACAAAGTAAAAGGGTTTAATTAAAAATATTGTTGGAAAAGCTATTTACCAGACAGGAACAGTATTTCTTACAGTGCCGCACTGGAGGTACATAGACATTAACCTCATTGGTTCTATCTAATCATCCAATAAGGATTGATCAGGCCATATTTATGGCGTTTCTTGTATTTAAAAAAGTGGAAAATAGCCATCTTGTGTATTTATTCCCAAAGAATCTAAATAAATACTTGAGAAAATAATTAAAATTAAAACAAAGCGATACGACAAAATTTATTTAAATTATTCTTGTAAGTGTTCTTCTGGATTCAACGCGAAAAAATACACAATGTGACACCGGTAAAAGAGATGCATCTTTTGACTCAAAAGGGAACTTAAAGCTTTTTAAAAGCAATTTATGTTATAGGTAAATGTTTATAAAATTTACCTACTCCCAATAGTCGGACACAAAGCATAAAATAATTATTTGTTTTCAAAATTTATCTCTACCCACTAACAGTTAAGCTAATTATTAAATAAGCAGATAAGTTAAAACACCACACTTATAACTTATTTTAGGCTTTTATCAAGAACCTACCTCCTTTAAATAATTAGTTGACTCTCTGGCTATATTAAAGAAATTTAGAAATCTCTGGGTCGACGAACTGATTTGCTATATTTTCGATTATTACTGCTAAGCGTGCTTAAAGACCCCAATTACAGAGACTCTTTCTAAAATCTTAAATGGCTTAAGGAAATTGCTTCCGAAATTTTCTCGCCTAATTGCCTTAGCTTAAGTGTTCAGTCTGATAACTATGACCAATATGTTTCTCAAAGCATAAAATCCTTTTTAAGCGATTATATATATATATATATATATATATATATATATATATATATATATATATATATATATATATATATATATATATATATATATATATATATATATATATATATATATATATTATTATATATATATATTAGAGGTTTTTAAAAACCTCATACCCTCATATAAAAATGTTTTTTCATAGAAATAATAAACTCATTGGTACACTTGCAGTACGTTTGTCTTGAATTTAAAACATATTGGCATATTTTTTCGATATAAAAACAAACAAAAATATCGCGGCCGGACCGATAAGCACAATGTACAACTGACTTTACTTTACGCACAAAGATTCTGGGTAGCTATGTTGCCAATTGTTTTTTAAACTTTTAACTGGGAGAAAAAATATTAAAATATTATTTTATTAGCAAATGAATCCACTGATTAGCGCTTAAGACAAAAGTTTCGAGTTGCTAAGGTTTTCAGAAATAACTATTTTAAAGTTTATGACTTTGACATCGTTTAGACAAAAATCTGTCAAGTTTTTACACATATGCCATATAAACTTTTGGACTTTTTTTGAGCTCCACTATCGCCCATTAAAATTGTGAGCATCATACTTTTTACATATTTCTGGTTGCCCCTGAGAAAGAAAAAAAGTCATTGATTATATCTGTATTTTAGCCGCTAATGCTATTTAAAAAAAAAGATAAATTTGCATTTTGCTGACAAATAAAAAATTATGGTTTTGAAAAAAAATCATGTGTTTAAAAATTTTTGAACCCTGTATACAACAACATAATTTTTTCTTCATGAATCACATTTCTTTTTAAACAAAATTTTTATTTAAGAATGACATTTGTCCCAAAAATGAAATATATATTTATTTGTGCTCTTGTAAACTCTATCCGTGGACAGTTTATATAAATATAAAAAGTGGCACAAGACACTTACATGCCATATAACTAAATTTAACTAAAAGTTTTTGTAACACGTTTAACTTTAAATGTATACTAAGCTAATAAACCAGAAAGCAGCCTTTTCCTTTCACAAAATTAAGGTAGAACATATTGTCCTATGTTTCCTACTAGACTGGATATTAATATGATGTTAAAGTGGGACTAACTATAATTTATCATTCTGGAATGGAACTTTGCAAAATCCTGTTTACATCAGCTAACAGAGGGTAAAACGCATATCATTAGATAGTAAAGGGACATATATCAAAGGGTATAACCCTTTTATTGCTGAAAATAGGTTCCTAAATACAATTTGTTAAATATATGGTTTTTAGTAGACTAAATATGTTTTGCTTGTGTAAAGTAATGAAGTGTCTACATAACTAAAGCAATGTGGTACTCTCATGATTTATGACCTAGATGTACGAGGTGATAGGCATGTTTTTGCTGAAAATCCTTCAGAAAATTGCCCCAAGAATCAAAATATGCTCCCTTGCAGTAACATTTGTTTACTAGACAAAATGTTTAAGAAATAATAAAGCGGTTTTGTTTAACTTAAATCTTTTATAGCATTGGTCGTAAAAAAAATGTAGAGAAAAAAAAAAAAAAAAAAAAACACGCAAAAAAGCATGGATTTTTGGAATTTTAGATTTCTCTTAAAACTTACATATTTGGCCAAAAAATCTTTATGCTATGATGAAACATCGTGTCAAATTTTGTTAAAATACGTTGGACAGTTTTTGTACAAAAATTTTGTTATTCAACTTTGTCTGAAAAAATGAAAAAAATTGCAAATTGGGTAGTCTTGAATATTTAACCTAGACGTTCATGTTATGGTAATTGCCTCGAAAGTGATCTCAACTTCGATTTTGACTAAATTTGGTATACGGAGTTTTTTTAATGCGGTAACGAATCTAAAAATTAAATCGACAACGATTCATTTTTGAGATATCCATAATCAAAGTTGAAAATTAAACTAATCTCATTTTCACTATATTTTCCCTTCCCCGTATATATATATATATATATATATATATATATATATATATATATATATATATATATATATATATATATATATATATATATATATATATATATATATATATATATATATATATATATATTATATATTTTAGTTGCGGCGTTTGAAAGTAAAATTTTGCAGTTACATGCAGAAAATGTGTAAAATAAATATGAAGACAGATTGTTAAAATTGTCTGCCAATTTAGTGTAAAAATCAAAATGTGGTTTGTTTCATTTTTAAATTAGATGATGGATATTCCAAAAACAAAACGTATTCAACCAAAAATTTAGTCAGATTCGTTATAAGCGCCTCAAAAAACCGTCGTTTATCAAATTGGGTCAAAATTGGAGTTAAGGCCACTTTTCAGACAATTACCTTTTTTTTACACGTACTTAAAAAGTTAAGCTTTTAAAATTTTTTTAAAAAACGTTAATCTAAACAATGGGGCGCCCTTATCAATTGTTTAAAGTTATGAACAATTGCTGAGGGCAATAATTGATTAAACAATTTTTGTTTGAGAAAATGATTTAAAATTGTTCTATTAGTAAAATATCAATAAAAATAGATATACTCTATAAAAACCATGTACATGAAACTTATATTTATTATTGTTGTAAACTCGCCGTAAGCTGTGGTCAACTTTGATAGCTTGTATCTTTAATCAACCTACTGACGATATATCTTAAGTGTGATAAGAGGAAGTTTACTAACACAAGACTAAAATATTTGAAGGTTTGGAGGTGAAAGGAAAACTTCTGCGGTCAGTTAGTTCTATAGTCTGAACACTGTAATTACGTGTTGCTCTGTTAGGAGCTGTCAGGAGAGAAATTGTACTGGCCAACTCCTCGAAGCAAATGCCGTACCTAGAGTAACAGATCTCCTCCAGTCCGTCGCGTTATTGGGCACAAGAAAAAAGCTTTTTTGTAAGTGTGAAGTTATTGATAAGACGAACAGCTCTTTTTTAAATAAAATCAAAAATGCTAAGTGTTGTGGGACACGCCATTATATGATGATATATATTATATATATAATATATATATATTATATATATATATATATAATAATAATATATATATATATTTTCTGTTTTAAAAAAGGAATTCAGCTTTCACTTGAAATTATTCATGATTGTGTTTTAAAGGAATTAAACTGGACATATTTTTGAAGCCCCAATTCAATATTAGTTTAAAGTTCTGTGAAAGAGATATCTGTATTATTCTGCGCTTGTTTTCCAAATCAAGCTTGAAGACTGGCTTTAAAAATTAAATACCATCATAAGCAAAACTATAAAAATAATTTATTGTGAAAAGAAGAACATCGTTAATGTGAAGAAGAAATGGAATTTGTATCAAAAGCACGGGCACTGGGCACTCAGGCATTATTCGGGTAAAAGTTGGAAAAGTGACCATCGACAATAACTAATATATGTCAAAGCAAACTGGCGTGCCAAGAACAAAGCCTAGGTGGAAGATCGTAGGAAGGAAGTTTGTTAAGAAGCGGATCATGCCCGACCTGGTCAAAAGCTTTGAATATGTCAAGAGAAACAATTTGGGACTTACCAAGAAACATAAGGGTCTTGTTTCAGTTGTGTAAGAAAAAGGAAAGAAGATCCGCTGTGAATCTTTTATGATGGAATCCGTACTGTCTGTCAAGTAAAATTTTCTTTTTTCTAAAATACTACTACTTCCAAATACTTTGATCAACACACCCACGGTACTTTAGTACGTATTCCGTGTCCACGTGACTGTCTCAAAATAGAAAAGAATACTCTTTTTTAAAAAAACCTTAATTGAAAAAAGATCATTTATTTAGTAAAACAAACAAATTATATTACTTTGCAAACCCTGCTATTTTCAATTAAAAAAAAAAACATATTTTTTTCGGATAAGTTTAAATAAAATCCTTCACAATGTGGCATGCTTTTATCTTAAAGGGCCTGTGCTTCACCACTTTACTTTTAAAGCGTAGACAAAATTCTTGACCCCCGTCAGTCAGTCAAGATCATTTATTACAAGAAGACAGATTATTTTTTAGACTAATACGTTAAGACAAACGGATGTCACTGTAACAAATTGCTTTGAGATTAAATCCCTATTCAAACATCGTATCGTTATTTATTTCTGGTTTATTTCATTTATATTGTTTGTAAAAGCAATATTTTTTAAAATTTATTTGTGTACTGACCGTGGTGGCACTACCGCGTTGTTTAAAAGGTGCCGCGAAATGCAATATCTGCGTGTTATGGTGCTTGGATAGCGTTGATGGCGCGAGGGAATAAAATGGTATTAGTACATTCATTCATACAAGCCAATTCGGTGGTCTTTTTTGCGGTATAAAATAAAAAATTATTTACATCTTATAGGACTCTTTTTTAAATTTTATTTACTTTAAATTTTTAAAATTAATAAAAAGAAACAAAAAAATCAATTTTGAAAACAAAGTTTGCTTAAAAAGTAGAGGGGAACAAAATACGATGTAGTTTATGCACAAGATCTTCTTTATCTGGTATCTAAAATAAAAATTATAATTTTTTTATCATAGAAATGGTCATTATAGCAGAACAGCTTTCTACATGTTTTTTTTATTAAATTTTGCAGAATTTTTAAAAAAAATATTTTTTTTTTTTATTTTGTTGGTTCTGCGCATAGGTTATAATGGTTTTTTTTTATGCTTTGAATTGGCTTTAACCATCTCATATAATGTCCTTGAGTCCAAACTTCATCAGCGACAGCCGACTTCTTGGATTTTCCTTATGTTGTGGAGTACGAAGGGAAATAGGCATCAAAGAACATCAAAGATGCACAAGGCAAGGAGAAACCGAAAAGTCTTGGGCCGTTGGTCACGCTTGGACCCAAGGACATCATATTGAAGTCGTCGCAGGTCAATGCATGGAGAGCAGCATTGGAAAAAAAATTAAAGAAGTCTTCAACCAAAGGTTAAAAAATTGAAAAGGTAAAAATTAATGCACTAAAAAAGTTATTTTAGCTTATTTTGATTTTTTTTTCAGGAAAATATACCGTATCAAGTCTATTGACATTTTAATCTACGTTGCAAGCCACAATTTCCTTAAAGAAAAACGTCAATATACGTAAGTACGTCCAAGTCATTGCTTTCCGAGTCCAACCACCCTGTTATATCAAGGTCTTTCACAAGAAATGTGTTATTGATATTATTTATAATAACTAGGAATTTGTATCGAAAAATTAATATATTTTTAGATATTTGTAGCTGTTTTTCATTATTACAAAAATTAGTGTGTTATAGAATCGTAATACCAGTAGATGTGTTATGGGACTCATAACGCACCTCAAATACTGGAAAAACAGTTGGTTTAAAACGTCATACCTAAACGGTTGTAGATAAAACAACTTCTAACTTAATATTGCTTCAGACCTAGTTAATTCTATGCTTTGAATACATGATCACGTCTATCACCGTTATGCCTTAGCGCGCTTGGTTTTTGTATAAATACTCGTAGTCTTGTAAGATGGCTGGAGATACCTACCAGTTAAAACGTTGTGTTTTAAAATAAATAAAAAAATGAATCTTCAGAAAAACATGTCATACAAGAATCAAATTATTGTTGATAATATAATAAAAAAAATAGGGACTGTTATTTTACGCTACTGCTTTATTTTAGTTCTTAAAATACATTTGGTAGTATTACAAATTACATGTTTGTTAATAAGTTCCTACACCAGAACTTTACATTAAGTTAAATGCCCCATCCGCTATGCTATGCCATAGGGAGATTGAAGTAAGTTAAACTGTCATTTCTCGCAGTTATTTTGCAGCATTTCGTAACTAACTTTCTATGCTCTCGTGTATGTATTGTTATATTATAATGGAAATACCTGTGCAGATCTGCAAATTTTAATGTTTGTATTTTACGGAAAATTAGAAGCCTTAAATAGTTTAAAAGATACTAATATACTTGGTGACAAAGCAATTTTAAGACCCATTACAAACCTAATTAATATAACATTACTTTTACACATAAATAAATTTGTAGAATATAAAAATAATTCTAAGTATAACAAGCTGCGGGCGGTTCATGGAAGCAAGAATTGCAATGCTTTTTCTAGAATCTTTAACCGACCAAAATTCTAGCCTTGAATGTTTTAAACAATAATCATATTTTTTTCTTTACTCCTAAATAACGTGCCGCATCCTAAATATAAAGGACAATACATTATAATTAGGTGAGTCTTTATAAATTGCCTTCCTCTTTCCAAATTTTACCTTGCGCGCCTGGATATAACATCACACAGATATGTTGCATGTAATAAAAAGTAGACCTAACGAAATATCATATTATACAGTATTTATTACAAACACCTTTTTTCTAATTTAAGCGCGTCCATTTTGTATCCTTTATCAGGATGAAGACTTATAACTTAAAAAAATTACTTTGATTACCGTCTCAGTTTCGTTGCTATGTACACCACTCTAATTGATGGATTACACTAACACACTACCATGAGGAAAATCGACTTTGTTTTTAGCAAACTCCTCGCATCCCACTTGTTCAGTACCGCACAATATTTAACTTAATTATATCCAAAATCATCCTTCTTTTAGCGTAAAGAAACCCTAAAAAACTATACAAAATATTAGTTTTTCCCCAGCTTCTTTAAAACGTACTACTTGAGTTTAATTTTTCTTGGTACATAGTCTGATACTATAAAATATTGATGGGCATAAACACATTTTATCCCTTGCTCCGGCAGTTTCAACAAAGCTTAAATTCCTATTTTAAGTAAGTACCTTCTTCATATCCATATCTCTTTATATGTCCCAAATTACACCTTCTCTGGAATATTGTTCCAAATTATAGAAAATGGCATCTCGCGCAACTCTTAACTATCCAAAGAAGTGCCGTTTGCTTTATTTTCTAGAAAAGCTTCCTTCTTTGCCCACCATGGAGCTGTAGAGAATCTATCGCGTTTTTTAGTTATTTTTACAACTTCTTCTATAAGAACTCTTTTTCTAGCAGCTCTTAATGGAGCAACACGTACTGCCACTCTTATGCAGGCCCTGAACCTTCCACTTTGTTTATTTCTTTATCTCTAGGGTATCCAGGCTGTGGAACTAGCGGTTTGCAGATGTATTTTCTTTCCCTTTAAGCCTACAAATCTTTTTGTAAATAAACTTTCACTTATTTTATTTAAGACACTCACTGTACGTTAGTACTAAGCATTAGGCTTTTGTGGACTGCCCAAAGATAAAAAGAATAATGTAAGCGTTAATAATAAATTATCTATAATATTAACACTATAACAATTTGGACATTTTTATCCCGTAACTGAACATATTTTAAATCTTCTTTAGTCAGTTTTGCCAACCAATAAAATTGGGCGTATTTTTTAGGGCATGTACTTTCACTACAACAAGGCATATCACAATCAAAAAGGCGTTTTCAAGGTAATAAAAAAAATTAAAACTTGCTGACCCAGCTGCCTAACTCTCAACATATTCTTTATTTAAACCTCAAAGTTATTTAGAATATACATATTAGTAACACGTGAAAAATAAACAATTACCAAAATATTCTTTTATTTCTTTGAACCATTAAAAAACTTGTAAAAATGTAAAAAAATTATAATATTATTTAAAACGTTCCTTAAAAGCTTGGCGCTGGCCCTATATTTTTTTATCCATTATAGTTTTTGAGAAAAAATCAAAAATAGTATGTATGATGTTTTCAGAGTGTGCTGACATTAAAACTCATACTAGCTTTAACAACAGCCATGAAGGCCATTTTATCATACTTATCCGGCTACACCCTTGATATCTAACATTTTTGCAAAACATAAAAACATTTGTTCTAGAAAAATTGCTAGTTTACCAATTAAAGGAAATGATGGTATATTTTTGTAATGCAATTAGTTTTTAGCAATGCTTACATCTTAACCGATGTATTTAAAAAAAGATATAGAGCAAAGTATGATTGGACATGTACATTTTTGATGGGTAAATGTATGGTTTTTTTTTTTTTGTAGGTAAAAGTAAAGGTCAATAATTTAAAATTATATTTTTACGGTTGTACTGATTTTTCACGAAAAAATATCTCACTAAAATAAAAAAAACCATCGCCAATCATCAGTAAAAGAATATTGGACAAAGAAAGTAGAAATCCGTCCTCTGTCAGCCTTAAACATTAAAAGAATAAAAAGTCATTTGAAAAAGGGCGAAAATACGAATATGTCCATGAAGAGCGATTTATTCCTTAAGCAATTTGTCACTGGATCTCTTGTTCGTCTTTACGCATGAGTCCTTAAAATAAATCGTCCTTAAAAAAATAAATAGGCTTGGACATCTGTCCAGAGTCAAAATGTGAAAGTACGAGCAAAAAAGATTTTGTTAATAAATACTGGGTGACAGTAAAACCACTACCAAGCTTTTTTTAATGAAACCATATAGCCTAAATTTCAAGATAATGTATTATGTAATCAGATGCCTATTGTGAATATCACAAAATCTGCCTATTATCTTTGGTTAAATCGGCATTGGCATATATTTTAATATTAAATTTGTGTGATATTCATATGAAAAAACCATATTACTGCATTATGTGCGGTGATTTGGACATTTCTAATCGCCATTTTTTTGAAAACCAACAAAGTTAGGTATATGACATAATGCAGATTTTATATCATGCCCTGTAGAACTTTAATCCTAAAAATATACAGGGTATTCTATTTAAAATGGTAAAATTCACGGCTGGGTAAAGTGATAGGTAGATGCCGATTTGGCATCTGATGACACAATATATCTCCAAAACTTTTAGAGCGATATGTTTTTATTGAAGAAAATAATAGTGATTTTGTTATTATCCGGTATAATAAAGTACATGGTGATTTATAAGGAAATGTCAATCCTTCAGGTACGTAGTCAGGGTTCAAAAATAAACATAAAAGTCTATACAAATATGGGTCCGCAAGGCCTTTGTTTCCGAAATAAAGGGTGTTTAATTTTTTATTTAATTATTTTATTTTTTAAATAAAATTATAAAACCTAGCTCATGTTTTGTTAAACCTAATGGAAAAACAATAATTTTATTGAAAATTAAAATACATATTGTTTAATTAGGCATTTTGTTTTATTGTTTTTTTAACTTTGCTATAATAACATCAGATGCGTCTAATTTTTTGAAACCAAATTTTCGAAAACGGTTTCATATCAACTTTTAACAGGGATACCTTTTGATGTTAAAATGACAAAGCAATTATTTAATTTACTTAAATGTAATATCTACAATTTTTAGTCCAAAAATTTGGTGATTGTTCAAAATTGGTAAAAAAACGTGTAGGTGGCACCCCTACAAGTAAAAAGGCCTTTACTAAGATTAGTTTAATTCCCCGTCATACCAAAAAACCCTCGAATACCAATTTTTACTCCAAATGTTTCAATGGTTTTTAGGCTGTTAGGCCGGCGGAAGGCATTCTTTTGATTTTTTCCTCGTTGGTTTGAATATTGTTTTTAATTTTTCTTTCGTAGCAATCGACAATTCTGTCCGTAACCCCGGAATAAAGGGCAGAAATGCTTTGCCACTGGCGGGAGTTGTTCTTCTCTGCGGGTCGGGTATTTGTTGGTTCCATTGATCTTTTGATTTTCGCCAACCCAACCATTGGCCCAGCATTATGAATATGTGTAAGTTCTGCACAGAATTAGTGGGTGCTAGAAAGAAAAATGTAAAAAACAATATTCAAACCAACGAGGAAAATAAAAAAGAATGCCTTCGATCGGCCAAAGACAAAGAAACCACTTTCGTCTTAAAAATTTAAGGGACAGGGGAAAACTTACAAAACCCCGCTGATCAACACCAGGATTAAAGAGATAAAGCCAACTGTCGTTTGGGGCAGACAGACAAATCCGCCGTGGCAGAACATCCCTTACAACGGACCATCGTATAAAGTTTGAGGAGCCCAATACTCGCGACCACATCCATACCATCCAGACTCTACAGAAACCCTTTTGAGAAGAAAAGATAGAAAAATTTTTAAAAAAAGGGAAGAGTTAAGATCAACAAAACATGGATCCCCAAATTAAGATGCTAGGTTCCCCCTTTACGAAAAAAAAGAGGGGGCCGTTTGGGGAAAAAAGTAACCGAAGCCCCCCACGCCCCGAACGATAAATACGAGCTCGACCGCGAAACCCCGTAGTTCGAAATGTAAACCCAAAAAAACTTCTGAAGATGCCAATCGTCGTGTTGGAAAAAGTCCAGTAATTAACAATCGACCCCCGGCCAACAGCCCAAAACCATTGAAAAATTAGACAATGCCGCGAAACCTTTTTACGTTTATTTTACTCCAATATTTACATTATCAAGATTTTTTTTTAAAAAAAAAAAAAAAAATTAAATCAAAACTTTAACATCCTGTATTTCGGAAACAAGGGGCCTTTTAAAAACCCCATATTTGTATGTTTTTGGGTTTTTTTTTGAACTCTGACACTACCTGTATTTTTGGGCTTTTTTTTTGGAATCACCCTGTTTTGGAATAAAAGAAAATTTAAAAATGTTTTAAAATTTTTACGCCATACCCATGCGTTTACAGTAAATTTACCTTTGTGCAATATTTATTGTTTCCGAGTTTTTTGTTTGTTTAAATTGGTTTTAATTATATTTAAAAAAGTTGAAATAAAGTCTGTTTATATAAGTTATCTTTGTGGTATATAAAACCAACAATAAATGGTGCATCAATTTAAAAAAAAAACTCCTTTGTTTTGTCATTTTTTAAAATAAACCAGTTTAGTGTTCAAAGCCGAAAATGATTTTTTTTTCCCCTTTTTTATTTTGAACTTAAAAGTCATCTTTTCTAAAAAGATATAAGTTTTTTTAATTTAAAAAAAGGTAATTTTTGACACGTATGTAGGGAGTATTTTAAAGTAAAAACTTTTTACATATGATAATCTATTGACACTTTTAAACAAATAGACAAAATTGTATTGGTGTATATATGTATGTTTGTATGTATGTATGTATCTTTTTTCCCTTTAAAAAATAATTGGATTGGGCCATTTTCATTAAAACCCGGGTTTGTAATTTTTATAATATGGGGCCAAACACTTTTAAGTGTAATTTTGCTTTGAAAGGACTAAAGGTTTAATCATCAAACCATATTCAAAACAAATCTTTTTAAAAAAACTACAACAAACTTAGTACTTATTCTAACAAAAATTTAGTTTTGGTTAAAAGGTATTTTTTAAAGTAGGAAAAAAAACTGGACACTACAATTTTTTTTAGCAAATCCATTTAAAAAAAAAATTGTATTCTTAATTTAGTTCGAACAACTTTTGATTTTGATTTTATTTTTATTTTGGGTAATTAAAAATTAAATTTTTTAATTAAAAAAAATGGAATTTTTTTTTTTAGTTACCTTTTTTATAAAGGGCTTGCTTTGTTTAAATATTTGGGTCTACTAATATATTTTTTTAAGGGTTAATGTGCTTACAATATTTGGAATATTTAAAACTTTATTTTACCTTTTAATTCTCATTATTCTTTTTTAATTTAAATGCTTCAAATATTTACTTTGTTTGTTTAAAAAGCAATAATAGTTCTAGACTATTTGTTAAATTTTAACTAAAAACGTTTCGTGTGAAAGTGGGTTTAATTCCCCTTTTCCTTTTAATATTAATATTTTGTTTAACCCTTTGTTAACAAGGGTGGATTAAATTTTGTAGAAAATGTATTTAATCAACGTTAAGAGAATAAGCAATTTTTTACTTAGACAACGGTATTGACATTAGAAAAATTACTGGTGTTCTAAAAAACAGTTAATAATACACTAGTGACTTTTTAATTTTTTTTTACAGTTTAACTTAATTCAAAACTTTTCATTATCGTTAATTATTCAACCAAATATTTTGTTAATACCACACTGAATGATACTCACTTTTTATTTGTAGTATACTTAGCTACATAAGACTTTAAGGTCCACCAAAAAAAAACAAATAACAATTTTTAATTTAAAGTGGTTAAAAAATAAAAAAATAAAATTAAATGCAAAAAATAAAGATATTTTATATACTATTTGTTACCTATATGTTTAAATTTACAATATAAAAGAAAGATGTTAAATAATTGGATGTTTTTCTCTTATATTTAGTTTGTTTAATATACATATTATACATGTCATAAATAAACACATTTACGTTTGTTTTTAAATTTATTATTTAAAAAGACAACTTGTTCCTAAAAAAATAATTTTAAAATTAAATAAGTTAAATAAAAGGACAACTCTTACAAGGTAATTGGTTTTAAAAATTAAATTGTTTTTCCGGGAGCGCATGTTCTTTCTGTAACTTTAATTTAAAGAAATTTTTTTCCATTCTTTTTCTAAATACTTTTTTTCTTCTTTTTGTCACAAAAGTTAAAAAAGTTGACAAATTATGTGCAAATTAATAAAAAAAATTTTTTTTTCCCAAAAAAATGAAAAGGGGGGGTTTTACCAGTTGGATTTAAAGGAAAGCATTGTTTTAAATAAAATTAAATATTTAATTTTTATTAACTTTATTATATTTTTTTACACTTAAAAAATAACTCTGTGGATTTCTGTACCTTCAGACCAGAAATAAATTGGTTTCATCTGGTAAAAAAACTCTAATTATATTTTTTGGTAAATGAATTTTTTACAATAATAAATAACATTAAAAAAATTGCGTAAGAAAAGATGTCTTTTTCTAGTTTTTTAGAATTTCAGAAAAAATTGCTTAACTAGTTGCAAAGTTTGCTTAATTTGTACTATCCCATTTTAGTTTAGTTTTATTTAGTTTATTTTTTTTTGTTAAACTTATCTTTAAAAAACGTATAAATATTTTTATATCGAAATAAATTTTCTGAATATTCGGTATTCAAAATTAGTTCCGGGCAGGAGTCTATATTGTTGGAAACTTTAGGACACGACCAACTTAAAGAAACAAACATTTGGTATGTAATTTAATTTAAACGTTCGTTGGTATAAGAGAAACTACAAAATTATTTACTGTATATAGTGTATACGTAGTTATTGGGACTTTTTTTTAAGTGTTTTAATTTTTAGTTTTGCTAATTTATAGTTTTCTCTTAAATTTTAAAATTTATCAATACACTACTTTTTCCTATATTAGCCATCTCTTTACTCTTAAATTAAGCATTTTTTATTTATAATATGTTTTTTTTTAATATTATGGTATTATTATTTCATAAAAAGCTTGCGCCAGATTGAAATATAAAAATTAAATTTAAATCTTCCTCATAGAAAACCACTTAATAGTTATTTGTTTTGTTAGCTGATCTTTTTATATTTACGTATTTAAATATTAAAACTATTTAAAATATTTTTAATATTAGCATTAAATTCTTCTTGCAGCATCTTTTTAAACATCAGTTCCATCAGTATTCTTACCATTGGTTTCCACACATTTTTGGCAGATCATAAAGCAATTTAATTCCAACTTCCTGCAACCATAGTTTCCTTTACATCCGTTGGTACATCCACAAACTATTTTTTGAAGCAAATCTTGCGGCCCAAAACGTTTAATAATTGGTATAAGTCCATTTTTGAAATTTTTCCGACCCTAGTTGGAAGCAGCCGGTTTTAAAATGTCGTATCTCGGTTACTATTAAATCTCCAAACTTTACAAAAGCGCAATTTTAAACGTCGTAAAATATACTTAGTCGACATTAAAAAAATGTTTTAGGAACAAGTTTGAAGAAACACATTAAAAATTAAAAAAAAAAACGAAACGTTTTTAGGAACATGATAACAGCTTTTTTTCCGTAAAGCAATACCTATACTTACATTAACGTGGAAAAAGTTACGGGGCAAAATTGGAAAAATAAAAAAGACTTTTATGTGGTTTTCTTACTTTGTTTTTTAAATGTATTTTTGTCAAAAAAATTGTATTGCCTTTCGAAGATAAAATTTCGATAGGAAATTTAATTTTAAACAATTTTTTTGTTGACGTCTATGTACAAAAAGTGCATAACATTTAAGTTAAAATAAAAAAAACTAAAAAAGGGACGAATTTTCCCTTACCTAAAAAATGCATCCCTTTAAATGGTAGCACTCCGCAATTATTTATATTTTAGGGTCCATTATATAAAACTATTAAACCCCTTTAGCGTTATAGTTTCTTTTACCCCTATTATTATAATAAAATAAATGAATTTAACATTAAAAAAACTTGAAAGAACCAACCTTAAGCTGTCTTAAAAAAAGAACAAAAAAAGTTTTAAATTTCTTAAAGAAATTGTTCTTTTAGCTTGTGCTTTTCCTATCATATAAAGGAACATTTACTGATATCGGGTTAGGATTGTCAATATTGGATAACGTAGATGGCAGGAAAAAAGCGCCCGTCACTAACATCGAAAAAGTATTACTCGAATAAATCTGCTTCCTCTTATCTTACTTTATTGACAGCAACATCTTAGGGTGAAAATGGATTTGACTTATCTTGTTAAAGTTATATTAATAATTTAAACTGTTTAAAAATGTAACAAAAATTAATATATTATTTACAAAAAAAGTCAATTAGTAAAAAAAGCAAAAAAATAACGTAAGTTTACTTAGATATTTTTTTTAGATGAACCAGATTTCAGATTTTATAATGCGTGTATTAGTGCAATAGTGGTCGGTATATCTAAGCGCCAATAACACCAAATAGACTTAACGCCATTTCTAAAAAGGTTTTTAAATACCGATTTTAATGGTATCTACAGGGTGTCTGCAACAGCAGATTCCTTAGGTCGTAAATAATGCAATTACCTTATCCCAAAGTTAATAATAACTAAGATACAGGGTGTCAAACTTTTAATTTTGTTTTAGTTTTTTGTAATAATTTCTTTACTTAAAGACATACCGGTACAAAATTGTGAATTTCTGGGTTGTTTAAGGCGAGAAATTCAAATTCGTACATACTTTTGATGTTGCTAGTAGAGGGCGCCAGTCACGGCCTACCTTACTTGTTTTAGATTGCATAACTTTTTTTAAGCTTAGTATATTCACCTGTTTATTAAAAAATTAGTTACTATAATTCCCGCTGCTTCAAAAATGTTCACCTTATTTAGATCTCTAGGAGCAACTGTTTTCAAGATAAACGCATTTTAAAGGACCCCCAATTTTTCTACGGAAAATGGGTTTTGGCCAATTGTTTTCAAATTTTGCAAAGTAATAATTTTTAACACACTGATCAAAAGTCTACCGGCACCAAACCCAAAACCCCTCCAACCCACCCAAAATGAGCCCTCAAGGTCACTGAAGATTATATATTAAAATATATTGACTTTTTTGTAAATTTACATACATGTTTAAAAAATAATAATAAAATTTCATTTTAAAGTTTAAAGCCCTAAGAATTTATCTGCTTACCAAATAAATTTTATTTTAAAATAAAGATAATTTTATTGCAAATCCGGTGGTATAGGGCTGCTTGCAAAAAATTGGTCACGATTTAGGGCTTTAAAGGTTTTTTTTTTAATTTCAAGTTTGAAAAATTTCTAGCAGCTTTAATAATTTATTTAAAAGGACATTTGGTGAAAAGTATGGGTGCTTATGTAACTTAATAAACAATAAAAATTAAAATAACACAGGGTGTACCAAAAAGCTGTAAAAATTTCAATTTTAAAAATTTCCAAAGGCTTTATTTATAAAATTGGTATATAAGTACTATTATGTATTGATTATTTTTTCATTTATAGCCTTTACCATAATTTTTTAGGCAACCATTGGCGATATTATATTTGATAAAAAATAATATTGGTTGGTAGGACTACCAGGATATTTAAATTAAGTCCATAATATTGAAAAAAAGTTAAAATGCAAAATGTCTACCAATAAGTGAGAAGTTTTCCCTTTTTTTGTACTGAGCGTACTTGATTTTACTTCTAACTGCAGAACATCGACGTATTGGGCAAACTGAGAATACAATGAACCTTAACTGTAGCATAAAATTGGACTGTTGGTTGGGCAGAATCTCAAAGTGACATTTTAAAAGATTAAATTTATCTGTTGCTGTTAAAAAGTAGGTTCTTTACACTAATAAACCTGTGGTGTGCTGTTTGTTACTTGTTGTTCTAGGTCTCTTTTTATACTCATCAGGGATATAATTACCAAGTTTCGTTTTTAAAAAAGAAATTATGTAATTCAACCTTAAAACACTACTATAGCCGGATTTTTTGAAAAATAATGACCGACAACACGTAACGAACTTACTTAAAGGTGGCAAGAATTACCCGTTTACACCCACCGCTGTGTTCGCACGTCGATGTGGTCGTTGGGCCCAGTAGGATCTTTGGTAACATGCGCTGGAGTTGCCGGTTATCGGGAACTTTAGTTGCTAGCGTATGGAACGGGATCCGAAACTAAGACGAACACTAGGCTTAATTCAAGGTGTTAGCATACCGTGCTTATGAGTAAATGACATCCTGTGCCTTAAACAGGTGTCTCCAACGGTGCCTCTGAGATACAGGGTGACCTCTTGAAGTATCTAGCTTTACTGCGGTAATGCGAGGCTCTGCCGTGGTGGACTATTACTTCCCTAGCACCAAACAGAAAGCGGACAAAACCGCTCTCATAGAAAAAAAGTGAAAAAGGTACGCTGACCGAAACGGATAAATCCGTTTTAAAAGGTGCCCTTGAAGTCACAGGCGCCTATATCACGGGAAAGGGCTAATCCATCCCGAACAAACAGGTGCTTAGGAAGGGACCCTGAATAAGAACAGAAGGCGGACAGAACCGCTTTTATAGGAAAAAGGGTTTCCTGGCTTTAAACAGAAAACGGATCGAACCGGTTTTATAGGAAAAGGCCGGAGATACGGATTCAGAGGGAACATCTGGTTCCTGTAACAAGGACCTGGTAGCTACACACGTCACTATATTGGAAGCGGAGGGCATGACTGATCTAATCGTCCGCTCGTCATACTTTCCAGGTACACCAGAACACATATTATGCTAGTGACCGGTACCGGCAAGAGTAAGGGGAGGTGTAAGAACTCTCTCTTATTTTGATATCGAATGCATTAGAAGTCTGATTTTATTGGGAGAAATATAAATAGGTGTGAGCCACCGAGCGGTCGCGGTGGAGGGCGTAAAAAGTCCACTCACTTTAAACCTAACCTAACGTAACCTACCCGTTTACAAAATCTTCTGATTTATCAAACTCCATGAGGGTTACCCAAATTCCAGTAGAATTTTTAAAGTTTTATACGTTTTCTAAACGTACTGTAAAATGCACTCTGCTTTTTTTTTTAATTTATTGAACGTTTACTTACGGAACTAAGGAGCAAATGGGTTAAATTTACAAACCCGGCACCCACGGTACCTACTTAGGCTTTGTATAACTCGTTATAAAAATTTTTGCTGAAATTTAAAAAGTAAAATTTCTGGGGAGATACTTTAACCATCTTGTAAAGATCACATACATTTTTAAAAATTTTTATTGTTATTTAAATACACAATAACGCAAAAATATTGGCTTTAAATTGGGTTTTTAATTAAAAGTCCTTTTAAAATACGCATTTAGTTAAGTAAATTCCTTTTTAACGATGCATTTAAAACTGTTATAAATTTTTAAATTGTACAAAAAATATGCTTTCGCAAAAGTAAGCAATTTAAATAAGTAATTGATTTTTTCTCCTAGCCGATTTATGAATTTTTACATTGACTATCTTTTTGCATTATTAATTTCTAGAAGTAGTATATGTATTTTTTATATTTTACATTTTTTTAAATTTAAATACCATAATTGTAATATCAAAATAGCGTTTTTTTTTACCATTTTTTTCGCCTTAATATAGGTTTTAATTATTAATTTATTTTTTTATATATTTATTATTTTTTGGCAAAAACTAATTCACTTTTAACATACTTTTTTTGTTTAAAATCTAAGTAGCTACACAAAATAAAGGTCTAGTTATTCCTCTGTCCTAATCTTCTTTTCCATTTATCGTACTTTACAGACTCTAAGTTTTATTTGGAATTAAAAGTTAAAAATTCGTTAAGTACGAATGCGCTCTTTTATAATCTTTTAAGCTGTCTGCGCCTTTGTTGGCCTAAAAATGGACCAAATACTAGCTAGATTTATTTTTCTTTCAACTCAAATGTGAAAGTAAATAAATCTAAAACATATATTTTTTT